>JASPKP010002502.1:10000-22963 GCA_030674155.1 Stramonita haemastoma
GCTGACTTGTTATTTGAGAGAAAATCTGATGACAAAGAAATGAATGTTTTTGGTAAAGAATTGTTGAATGTGTGTTCTACATTTGATTGTGTGATATTGAATGGTTTGTGTCAGTTTGGTTTTGATGAGTTGTTGACATTTGTGTCACCCAATGGGGGAAGTACAATTGATTATATCATTATGTCTAGAGAGCTGTGTGTTGCTGATTTGGTTTATGATGTTAAGATTGTTGCTTTTATTGACTCGCCACATTTTCCTGTAATGATGAAGCTAGGTAGGAGTGAAAAAGATCTGTGTACAGTAAGCACAGCAGAAAGAAATGGGTTAACAAATTAATTTGGGATAGTACTAAGGAGGGTAATTTTCTGTCAACTTTTCATTCTGATGAAATACAAGATATGTGTTTACATGCGTTTTCGTTGCTGGACCATGACATTGATGGGGCATTGGAAACTTTCACAAATATGCTTTTGCAAGCTAGTGAATGTATGAATAAGCATGTCTGCATCAGGAATGAACAGCAAGATGCCCTTTGGTTTGATGCAGAATGTAAGGATGCCAAGCATAAAGCACGGCAATGTCTGTCAAAGTTTCGTCAGTCTAAGGGAGATAACGACCGTTTAGTGTACGTAAGGGCACGAACAGAGTATAAAAAAATGATTAAACGTAAGAAAACGAGTCATAAGCGTGAAAAGGCTAAGTACCTGGCATCTCTTGGTAAAGATAGCAGGAAGTTTTGGAAAGAACTGAAAAAAATTTCAGGCAGACAAAAATCGAAAATTTGTAAAGACATAACCGAGGATCAGTGGTTAAATCATTTTCAGCAATTATTTAATGATAACACGATAAATACCAGTTTGAGGCCAACTAGGGGACCCACACAGACAGAAGGCAATGAATTCGACAGTGAGCTTAACCAACCTATATCTGAGAAAGAAGTTGCCGATGCCATACGACATTTAAAAAGAGGCAAGGCTTGTGGGGTGGATAACATCTTGGCAGAAATGTTAAAGTTGGCAGACAATATTGCTGTGCAGTTTCTAACCAAATTGTTTAACATTTTGTTTGATCACGGTGTCTACCCAAACCTATGGGCAAAAGCTATTATTGTACCTATTTTAAAGAAAGGAGATGACAGTCTAACTGATAATTATAGGGGTGTATCATTATTGAGCTTGGTTAGCAAGTGTTATACATCAGTACTTAATAAACGACTTGTAATGTGGACTGAAGAGTATGACAAACTGACGGAGTCACAGGCTGGATTCAGACGGGGGTATTCCACAGCTGACCATATTTTTACACTCCAAGCAGTTGTGGAAAAATGCTTATCAAAGAAAGGAGGAAAGCTTTATGCATGCTTTGTGGATCTGAGGAAAGCCTTTGACTCTGTACAGCGACAACCTTTGTTTGATATTATGATCCAGAATGGAATACAGGGAAAATATTTACATGCTGTTATTGCTGTATATGAATCTGTGATGTCTTGTGTACGTGTAGAGGATGGACTTACTGAATTTTTTGATTGCCCAATAGGTCTGAGACAGGGATATATATTGAGTCCGATATTGTTTTCCTTGTATGTAAACGAAATAGCTTCTGTAGTTGACAACAATGGTCTTCATGGTGTTCAGTTTTTGCCAGGTTTACTTGAAGTATATCTCCTTTTGTTTGCCGATGACATAGTTCTGTTGTCCAGTAGTGTAGTTGGTTTACAAAAACAAATCAACAATTTAGACATTGCATGTAAAAAATTGTTTTTGAAGGTTAACACAGACAAGACAAAAGTTATGGTTTTTCGAAAAGGTGGATTTTTGGGTAAAAATGAAAAATGGAAACTTGGCTGCAGTGTACTAGAAGTAGTGAATGAATACAGTTATTTAGGGTTTGTGTTTACCACAAAAATGAGTGTGAACAGAGGTGTGGATGCTCTTGCAGTGAAAGGAAGACGGGCATGTGTTCAGTGTGTGAAACATATATCAAAACTAAAAGACATTTCTAAGGATTGTTTTTTCCGAATTTTTGATGCGCAGGTACTGCCAGTTCTTTTGTATGGTTCTGAGATGTGGGGACTTCATAGACTGAGCAATATTGAAAAGATTCATTCTTTTGCATGTAAACGTTTTCTAAGTGTGCCGTTCAGGGTACCAAATAAGTTTGTCTATGGAGAAATAGGTCGTTATCCATTATATATAAATAGTGCAGTCAGGAGTATTCGATACTGGTTTAGGCTTTTAAAAATGGATATGAATAGACTTCCCAAGCAAGCATATCTAATGCTTATTAATATGGATGAACATGGTAAAACATGTTGGGTAACTTTACTTAAAAATGTTTTGCTTAATCTTGGATTTGGGCATGTATGGCTCCAACAAGGAGTTGGCTGTGAGCAATCTTTTATTTCACTGTTTAAGCAAAGAATGAAAGATGTTTTATATACAAGAGTGGAATGGATCGGTCATGGTCAAAGACATATATCAAACATATAGACTGTTTAAAGGTAACTTTGAATGTGAACTGTATTTTGAATACATGGATATAAAATGTTTTAGGGACTGTTTAGTAAAACTTCGTCTTGGTGTGCTACCGATTAAAGGATCAGTGTCCAGAAGAACTTTCAAGAAGAATACTGACTATATGTGTAATTTGTGTAATGTACTGGAAGATGAGGAGCATTTTATAAAAGTTGTATTCTTTATGATAATCTAAGACATAAATATTTAGACCCTATAGATCAACCATATACAAATCTACTGAAATATGGTTCTGTTACAGCTATTCGTAATTTGAGTCTGTATCTTTTTAATGCCTTAAAAGTACGGCAGGATTTTATTGAGAACTTGGGAAACTGACAAGGAGAATATGATTACTCAAAGGAGGTCATTTGTCCAATATATTAATAAGAAGGACGCATTCACGTTTGCTTTTGTTGTTGTTTTTTTTATGTCTTGGCAGTCGCCACATAGGTTATACAGCAATTCTCATTTTTGCTTTATTTTGCTTTCCGTCGCTTTGCTATGCTTGTACGACCCCATTCTAGGGGCTGGAGGCCTGAAGAATAAACATTGTTCATTGTTCTCTCTCTCTCTCTCTCTCTCTCTCTCTCTCTCTCTCTCTCTCTCTCTCTCTCTCTCTCTCTCTCTCTCTCTCTCTCTCTCTCTCTCAAGAGTGCTTATTCCATTATCCTCGACATAAAAGAATAAATCAAATCAAATCAAATCAAATCTCTCTCTCTCTCTCTCTCTCTCTCTCTCTGTCTCTCTGTCTCGCTGTCTCTGTCTCTGTCTCTGTCTCTGTCTCTGTCTCTGTCTCTCTCTGTCTCTCTCTCTCTCTCCTCTCTCTCTCTCTCTCTCTCTCTCTCTCTCTCTCTCTCTCTCTCTCTCTCTCTCTCTCTCTTTGTGTCTTGCTATTTCGTCGTAGGCTATACTTGTCTCGGTCTTTCTCTATATCTTGTCTCGGTCTCTTTATGTCTCTCTATAAGACAAAATTAATATACGCTGAAAAATTGTTTGTCAAAGGTGAAACATGAAATCATTAATAATTAAGTTTTACAAGCAAAATATATACCCATTCATAATAAACAATCATGATATTGGTGTCCGTTTGCAAAGCAAATGCAAAAGAAGAAAACAATATATAAACTGGTTCAGAATTGACCATGCTTAAAAACGTCATGTCGCAATATTATCATATCAAAAGTCCTAAAACATCTAACTCGGGAAAATACACTGTTCTTATAATCATTGTATGCTGACATGTTTTATTTTATTGTATCTTATTTTATTTTATATCACTTTTTGTCACAGCAGATTTCTCCGCGTGAAATTTGGGCTGCTGTCCCCGGGGAGAGCGCGTAGCCACAAATAACCTGAAAATATGAAACCTGAAAATGTTTTAGTTATAGTTGATATTGACTTGACTTTGCCTTACTTTCTGTGCTTCTGCAATAATTATACTTTGCTATAGATTTGATAACATGTTCCTTTTCAGACGACAGGCTAGAAACAATATCTGGACTAAGTGTTGTTTGTGAAGTTAAGAAATTAGGTTAATTACGTAGAACTTTGTTTGCTTTTCATTGAAATAAAAGGTGAATTTCATCATCAACATTGTGAACACACTTTGATACAGTCATAGCATGGATGTTTCAGGTTGGAATCATCTCTTTTTTGCATGAAAACCTAGTGTTCTTAGTCTGAATTTTGCATAATTAAATTGATGCTATTTATTAGCAATTATTTTCAGGTTATTTTTTTTCTGTTTGGAAAAACACACATAAACGAAAAAAAGAACGAGCTTTAATTATTATCATTTTCTAAATATATGAGTGCCAGTTTTCTTTAGAAAGAACAAAGGACTCTGTCTTTGAATTCAGAGAGAAGCTAACGCACATTATCTTCTTCTTGTGACATTCACACAATCCCAAAACCATGTTCTAACAAAACTGTTTTTTTTATTTTGATAATCTCAGTGCCCTCCACCTGTGTAATCATCATAAAGTATTTCTGTCTCCAAAAAACGTGTTTGTAGAAGTTTCAATACTCTTAATACACAGTTTTTATACAGTCAATACACTTTAAAACAATTCTGTATTCAGGATATGTCCCCATCTTCCCATACAGTTTAGTTTTAGAGGAATGAATTGGCAATTTTCAAACATGATTTATATCAACGATATGAACGTATTTTAACTTCCGTTTGTGCGGTTTACATTATAATCTCTATGCTTCTGGAGCGCAAGTTAACAAAAGTTCTATTTGAGTGTCAAAGGATTTCCAGAGTAGAGAATAATAATTTTTAGAGTTGACCTTTCGTAATGCTTTTAGTAATTTACTATCACACCTTTTGTCTCCTTTCTACAAAATTTCTGCCTTGCAAAATTAAGAGAGAGAGAGAGGGCAGAGAGACAGAGACGGAGAGAGAAAGAGACAGAGACAGAGAGACAGAGACAGACAGAGACAGACAGGTAGACAGACACACAGACAGAGACAAACAAACATTCATGCAAACAGACAGACAGACAAACAGACTAGAAGAACGAGACATAGACAGAGACAGACAGACAGACAGAGATACAGACAGACGGATGAACGGATGGAATACGAATACACAGACAGACAAACAGACAGAAAGACAGACAGACAGACTGACGGACGGACAGACAGATAGACAGACAGACAAATAAACAGACAGACAGGACACTCAAAACTGCTGACCAAGAAAAAGAAACCACATCAAAGCTGAAGATTTCTTTAAAGTCTGCTCTTACTATCAAAATTGCAAAACTGTAGAGAATGCCAAAGGTGTATGTCGAAATCATCCTGCTTTTAGCGAACACTTAACTTGTGTCCGTGCACACACACGCGCACGCGCACGTGCGTTTGTATGTGTGTGTGTGTGTGTGTTTGTGTGTGTGTGTGTTTGTGTGTGTGTGTGTGTGTGGGGGGGGATATGTATTTGCGCGCGCATATACACACACAAAATTGTGTGCGGTGGAAATTGTTGACAAAAATGTACTAAACTGCATACACATGGGGACAGGATGCAAAAAAGCACACGGGTGCTTATTCCATTATCCTAGAAAACACAACACACACAAACACACACACACACACACACCTCCCCTCTCTCTCTCTCTCTCTCTCTCTCTCTCTCTCTGTCTCTGTCTCTGTCTGTCTGTCTGTCTGTCTGTCTGTCTGTTCTGTCTGTCTGTCTGTCTGTCTGTCTGTCTCTCTCTCTCTCTCTCTCTCTCTCTCTCTCTCTCTCTCTCTCTCTCTCTCTCTCTCTCTCTGTCACACACTGACACACAGACCCGCACAAGCGCACACACACACACATACACACGCACGCACACACACACGCACGTGCGCACACATGCACACACATACACGCACACACCCACACATACACACACAAACGGTAGCTTGTGTGTGAATGAACAATGAAGGAAGGAAGGAAGGAAGGATGGAAGGAAGGAAGGAAGGAAGGAAGGAAGGAAGGAAGGAAGGCAGGCAGGAAGGAAGGAAGGAAGGAAGGAAGGAAGGAAGGAAGGAAGAAACAAGGCAGAGAGAGGCAAGGCAAGGCAAGGCAAGGCAAGGCAAGGCAAGGCAAAATATTTTATTCGAGGATAATAGATAAGCACTTGTGTGCTTTTTTACATCCAGTCCCCGCCCTTTTCAGGGATACATCAAGTTGAAAAAATACTAAACAATAAAGCTTTATGCAAACCAGACAACATACAAGAATAAGGACACTATATATGATAAGGTAATAAAAATGCACTCGATCAGAAGACAAAAATCAGAAGTCACAATAAAAGATTTTGATAATGAAAGAATAGAAAAGTGTTAATAGGTAAAGAGCAAACAAGAGAAGAGAATAAACAACTGAAAACATCAATCCACCACTATCTGTCAAAAATTTATACATGTGACATAAATCATACATTTGGATAAAAGGGGGAAAATTTTTTTAAAACTAATATCCTTATTGGAGGGGGGGGAGATACTGCCAATAAAATTTAAATAAAATAAACAATTATAATGATCCAAATACCAAAAGTAAGGAACCATACCAAGTATCAAACAACAGGCAAGAATTAACACAGAGATACAATATTAAGGTAATGTTATAAAGTCACTGATTCAGAAACGAAAATGAGAAGTAAGAATCAATGATGATTTTGAGTTGAATAAAGAAAGCAAGAAAAACAAAGAAAAAACAAAAACAAAACAAAACAAAGAAAAGGCGCAATAATTAAGATTAAACATGAAAATATGATGAGGTTAAATGACTGAAAGCATCAATCTACCACCATCTAACATCAAATAAGTCCCATAAAACAAGATTTTGATAAAGGGGAGAAAGAACAACAACAACAGGTAAGGAAATACGACAGAGATACAATATTTAAGGTAATGTTATAAAAAGGCACTCATTCAGAAGCAAAATATGGAGTAAGAATCAATGATTATTTTGATTTGGATGATAAAACAAAAACAAAACAAACAAACAAAAAAAAACAAATAAACAAACAAAAACAACACACACACACACACACACACAACACACACACACACACACACACACACACACACACACACAAAACACACACACACACACACAAAAAGGCGCAATGATTAAAGAGCAAACATGAGAACATGATGAGGTTGAATGACTGAGAACATCAAATCACCACCATCTGTCATCAAAATAGTCCCATACAGCATAATGTTTGGTAAAAGGGGGGAAAGACAACAACAACAAACCCAACTCACACAACACACTCACAACACACACACACACACACACACACACACACACACACACACACACACACACACACACACACACCACACACACACACACACACACACACACACAACACAAAAGGGCGCAATAATTAAAGAGCAAACAGAGAATATGATGAGGCTAATGACTGAAAACATCAATCCACCACCATCTAGCATCAAAATATCTCATAAAACATAAGTTTTGATTAAAGGGGAGAAGACAACAACAACAAAAACCCAACTCACACACACACACACACACACACACACACACACACACACACACACACACACACACACAACACACACTCTCAACACACACACCACTCTCTCTCTCTCTCTCTCTCTCTCTCTCTCTCCTCTCTTCTCTCTCTCTCTCTCTCTCTCTCTCTCTTCTCTCTCTCTCCCCCTTCTCTCAAAAACACACACACACAACACACACACACACACACACACACACCACCATACACACACACGCACACAGAGGGAGGGAGGAGGAGAAGGGGGAGAAGGAGAAGGGGATATAATTGGTTTATTATTTTTGGTGCATCAAGTGGATTAGAAGGTGAATTTTGAAGGTTGTCAATGATTGATGCTCTTTAATTGAATCGGGAAGGGAGTTCCACAGCACAGGGCCTGAGTATAGTAAACTAGATTTAAACAAGTCTATTTTGGGATTGGGACACTGGCTTTTCAGTATTTCTGGAATGATTCATTGCGAACTTATCTTTTAAAGGGATGTGGGGACAGCTCCTGCCATTATCTTAAACATAAAAATGTCTTTGTTATATTTTAGTCTTTGTTGTAAGGGGAGAATATTTAACTGGGTATAATCCACTTCAAATAAAGTTGTTTCTTCAGGAGGATAAGTTTGAGAGCACGTTTATACAGACTTAGTAACGGTTTCATAGTGTTTGCACTGGCAGAATCCCATAGGGTTTGAAGCATAGTCTATTGAGGATTGTATGTAAGCTTGGAAGAATAATTTCCTTGAATTGTGGTCAAGGAAATGTTTAATTTTAGTCAACTGGTATACTTTTGGACAAATATTTGCATAGATGAGATATGTGGTAGAACCAGCTGAGATTTTCATCGATTGTTCTCCTAGAACTTTGTGATGAGAGGTTTGTTCAATTGCTTCCTTTCTTATATGGATTGGAAACTGTTTATGAGGTAAATTTTGTCGCTTTTGTCTGGTGGTGATAAGCATGCATTTTGTTTTTTGGGGGTGAATAGACATATGGTTCAGTTCTGTCCTTTGACAAGATCATTGCAGCTTTGTTGAAAATATGGTTGCAAGAGAGTCAATGTCGTTATGGCTTGTATGTAGGTTGTATCATCATGCAAATAGTTCACATTTAATTTGATAAGTAGAGGAAGGTCATTTATGTATAAGGAAAAGAGAATAGGTCCTAGTATAGATCCCTGTGGTACTCCATAATGAATGGGTTTTAGATTGGTGTGGATGTATGTTTTGAGACACACTGTTGTCTGTTTTTAAGATAAGAAGCAAGTAGTTCTAGACTATCTGATGATAGATTGTACAGTTCTAGCTTTCTGATGAGGAGTGTGTGGTCAATTGTATCAAATGCTTTTTTTTAAATCTACAAATAATACTCCACAAAATTTGTTTTCATTAATGTTTGATAGCCAATTGTCTATGAGACTAGTCAGTGCAGTATGACATGAGTGATTTTGTCTGAATCCTGATTTATTAGGTGAAGAAGGTCGTTTTGTGTCTATATGACGGACTAAGTGTTTATTTATATGTTTTTCCAGGGGTTTTTGAAAGGAGGGATATAATAGAGATTGGCCTATAATTTGAGGGATCTGAAGTGTCACCAGATTTGTGGATGGGGATTACTTTAGCAGTTTTGAAGGCATTGGGGAAATAGTTCTTTTCAAGACATTGGTTATATACATATGTTAGGGTTTGTCTGGATAACTGGAGCTGACAGTTTCAGAATTCTGCTGTCTATTCCATCAAGACCTCGTGTCCTTGATTGTTTGAGGTGAATTAAATAATTATAGACCTCAAAAACTGAAATGAATGGTATGTGAAGTTTTGACGGAATATGCTTGTCTTGGCAGTATTGTCTTAATGTGTTGAGGTTTATTGGATTTTGAATCGTCATTGTTAACAACGTTAGTAGAGACGTTTTTTGAAATGATTGTTGAGTTGTTTTAGCAGTAACATCTTTGATTTCATTTGATTTGGAGAATGATTGTTTTTTTTTGTTATTTTTATTTATGGCCCTCCAAATAATTTTTTTAGTTTTGTTTGGAAGACAGTAAATCTTGGAAATATTTCTTTTTTTCATGACGTTTCTGTGAGTTTATGGCGTTTCGTAATCTATTTGACTCTTTTATGATTTTTTATGTTTTTTTTAATAAATCTCTAAGATAACATGCTTCTTCTAGTTCTTTTGTAATCCAAGGCGGTTTGGGGACATGTTTGACCCTTTGGTTTAAGTGGAGCATTTTGTTGTAGATTTCATGAAGGTTTTTACCAAATTCAATGGCCCTGTCTGGATCAGTAATGTTTAATTTTCTGAGAGCAAGAGTTACTTAACAAGAAGGAAAAGCTGTTCATTAAATTTTGCAAAAGAACGAAATTTTAAGGTTTTATGTCCGGTTTGGGAATTTTGCTCCTTTTTTTTGACCATGAGTACAGACTGGGTAGTGATCGTTTCAGTTATAGACAGGACACATTTTCTATATGTTTTTGGGATTTGTACGTAATGTACAATTATTGTGCTTGATTTTGGGGTGACTCCGTGGGTAAACTAACTATTGGTGAAGGTTGAATGAATTATAATTTGCGTCCATTATTATTTACTTTGTTAAATCAAATTAAAATCACCATAGTTTTATTCCCTGGATTAAATAGAACTACATTCATCATTTTCGTCAAACTTGTCTATCCAATTTTTTTTTCTCTGATTCCTATAGCAGAATCCCATTGCAATAGGTGGGAACCTTTCAGGAGATTTTCAAACCAGACAGATTCTACATCACAAGGGTTCAAGATGAATAGACGCTTGAATGTTATAGATTCCTAATGTATATGATGATTCCCTTTCTTTTTGCCTTTGTGGATCCTTTCGAAATTTTTTTCCCTGGATATAAAAATCAGTTTTACATGTGTTTCGAGAGTCTTGATTAAATAGCCCTAGTATGGAAAATGGTTTGCCATGGTTTCTAATAAGGTTGATATTCTTCCAATTTTTTTTGACTGCATGATTTATTTTTTAAGTGACAAATTCGAAAGCCTTCCTTAGAGGGCCACGGTTTGTGTCTTGAATGCATCAGTTGTTTTTGGTTTTTGCTGGAGATGTGATAATGTGTCCTAAAACAAGAAAAAGGTGAAAATCAATTAGAGATGAATAGGAATAAAGGGTATGGGCACTCAAGGGGTAAGGATGAAAGTAATAAAAAAAGTGAAAAAACTAACTGATTTTAGTTGGGCCGTTTGTGAAATGTGGGTAAAAACTGAAGGTGACAATCAATGAAAAATAATTAGGAATAAAGGGGAGTGGGCACTCAAAAAGGGAAAAAGGGAAAAAGAAAATAAGGGGGGAAAGGGGAAAAAGAAAAAAGATTTCTTTCAAGGCTCAAAAAATTTCACCAACATTTGGAATATAAATATAGATCTAAATCCATCCAACCCAACAATGTAATGTAGCAAAAGGAAGGTGAAAAATCCATTTTATTTTTGGAATAAAGGGGATTGAGTGGGGCATCAATTATGGGTATGATGTAATTTAAAAAAAAAAAATTCAATAGTTACTCAAGACACACAACCCACAATCAAACTAAAAACAATAAAATGGCCAATATAAAAGACAAAAACAAACAAAACAAGACAAAAACAAAAAGAAAATGTATTGACCCTTGGGGGTCCAATAAACACCACTTCTGAAGGTGACTTATTCGTTTCACTGGGATGGGGATAAATGTCAAAGGGTGTCGATTTAATCCCCGGGGCCCAAAAAATCCACAGTTGGGTGAATCACCGATGCCCAACACCAAGTTGAACACACTTTGTCCAAGTACTGTCAAGGGGCCCCAGCAAACAAACAGGGATAATTCCTCTAGTGCTCACTTCCAATGTTTTTCTGCTTGCGTTGTTGGCAAACAAAAATGAATGTCTTTGCAAGAACGAAATAAATTTTTGAGCACTGGGAGAGGATTCAACACGGGGTATGCACACAAGTCGTTCAATGTCAAAAAACCTTAAAACACGCGATTGATCAGTATAACTGGCACAGCACACATAAACCAAAACGGTCTGAACCCCTCCGGGATGGGATTGAATGTCCTTGACAGGCATCCTTCCCATTATAAGTCAAAAAAAACAAAAAAACCCCCCATTAATCTTTGGCTAACATTAAATCAACTCTCAGAAGGAACACCCACCCACCACACACAAAACTTTCGCACACACTCAAAGGGGGGAAAAATTAGCTTTACAAGTTTTCACAAGAGGCCCGATAACAGAGGAACAGAAATTTCCCCAAGAGGCCCAAAAAATTTAAAAAAGAAACAAGGAAATAACAGGACCAACAAAAATTTAAGAGATAAACCCAAAAGACAAATGAAAGCAAGAGCCTTCCCCCCCAGGGAAAAAAATTAAACAAACAAAACAACACAAAAAAAAACTTAAGCAAGAAAAACAGCAAACAAACAAAACAAACAAAAAAAAAACAAAAACAACAACAAAGAAAAAAACAAAAGAAAAAACAAACACACCAGCACACACACACACACCACACACACAACCCCACACACCACACACACAAAACACAGAAAACACACACAACCCACACAAATCAACCAACCAACCAAAAAAAAACAAACAACCCCCCCACACCCAAACAAAACAAAAACAAAACAACAACAACAACAAAAAAAACACAAACAAACAAAACAAAAAACAACAAAAAAAAAACAAAACCCAAACCAAACCAAACCAAACCAAAACAAAAAAAAACCCCACACCACCACCCCACCAAAAAAAAACACCAAAACACACACATACAAACAAGAAGCGAAAAAAAACACCCCCCCCCCCCCCCCCCAACAACAAAAAAATAAAAAAAAAAACAAAAAAACAAAACAAAAAAAAAATCGCACAAGGACAACAACGCTCTAATAAATCAAAAAACAACAATCAAAAAATAAAATGAAATAAAAATAAATAAAGAAATAGAAACCCAACTCCCCCCAAAAAAACAACAAACAACAAAACAAACAACAGCAAAAACAACACAAATCGCCCCCAAAAACAACAAACAAAAAAAAGAGAAAAAGGGAATAATAACTGAACCAAACCAGAAAAAAACAAACAAAAGCAAAATGAAATTTTAATAAAATCAAAAAATCAGATTGTTAAAAGTCAACAAGAGGAAAAGAATACAAACCACACACCACTTCCAAAAAAGGCGACATGGTGAAAGGGGTGTCAACCCGCAATTTCTCTCCCCTCTCTCCTTTTCCTCTTCTCCCAGTCTCGTCTTTTCTCTCTCGGTCCCTCTCTCTCTCTCTTTTCTCCTCCCTCTCTCCTTTTTCTCCCCCTCTCTTTTCTCTCTCTCTCCCCCTCTCTCTCTTGGGTACCTCGCCCCACCCCTCTCTCTCGCTCACTGCTAATTTGCTGGAAGGGTTTCAAAAG
>JASPKP010002503.1:0-22962 GCA_030674155.1 Stramonita haemastoma
AAAATAAATGAGGTTTTGAATGAGCCTGGCAGTGATGAAAACGATCTTGTATTATTAAGATGATAATGAAGATAAAATTTTTTTTTAAAAAAAAGACTGATTTTGCCGGACTTGTGTGTGACCCTACTGAGACAGGTGTACTCGGAATAATGTGGTGATGAAGAAAGTGTATTTCTATCTTTTATATATATATATATATATATATATATATATATATATATTATATATATATATATATATATATATATATATATATATATATACAATTTTAGGCATTTTTGTAGTGAAATACCATGATGACTACTTTGAGATTTTCTCAAAGCAATCTACCATATATATACTGTCACATTGCTGAACAAGGAAATTCCTCACAGGAGGGCATTGCTCATGTGCAAATGTGTGTGTGTGTGTGTGTGTGTGTGTGTGTGTGTGTGTGTGTGTGTGTGTGTGTGTGTGTGTGTGTGTGTGTGTGTGTGTGTGTGTGAGGCAATTGACCACCCTGAGTTAACATCAGTGCTGACTCCACTCTCTCAAAAAGTCTTTCAGATGAGACTATAAACCGAGGCCCCGTGTGCGAACACGGAGAAAATAAAATAAACAGGCGGAGAAGCTAGCCTACCCACGCAACATGGGAAACAAATGCTCACAATCCTTCACAAAAAAGCAGCTAACTGCAGGCGGTAAGTAGATAAAGATTACCAGTTGTCAATAAATAATAATAGTAATAACACTACTACTACTACTACTACTACTACTACTACTACTACTATACTACTATACTACTACTACTGCTGCTGCTGCTGCTGCTGCTGCTACTACTACTAGCCTACTACTACTACTATTGCTACTACTACTATTGCTTCTACTACTACTGATACTACTACTACTACTACTACTACTACTACTACTACTACTACTACTACTGCTACTACTACTACTGCTACTACTACTACTATTGCTGCTACTACTACTATTGCTGCTACTACTACTATTGCTGCTACTACTACTACTACTACTACTATTGCTACTGCTACTGCTACTACTACTACTAAAATAATAATAATATTAATGATAATAACAACAACAACAACAACAACTAATAATAATAATAATAATAATAATAATAATAATAATAATAATAATAATAATAATAATAATAATAATAAAAAACATTAAATAAATCATTATTTCACAATCATCTAAACTGTAAGTTTCAAATGCATTTTTACACAGAAAAAAACATTCACACATACTTCAAAAGTACATAAGTAAAAGGGAAAACTATCGCTGGAGGAGACTTTTCAAGCGGCTTCGAGAGTTATCCCCCTTTAAGGATTCAGTTTTGATTTCCGTATCCGGTGTAGTTTCAGAAATTGCCACTTTTATCCTGGTGCCGAAGTCAGTTCTCATAATCATGTTTAATGTAGTCTCTTTGAATGTGTGGGAATTCTATTTCAGCACTGTCAAGTAAAAACTTATCACTCCCCCAAAAATTCATTTGGATAAGACTATAAAGCCAGAACATGTGTGCAAACCCACGCAGAATATCAGAACATGGTGTGCACACGTGGAAACCTGTTCAGCTTTTCGGAAAAGCAGGCCATTGTGTGCAGGTGGGAACCCATGAACAAATTCACAAACTGCATACACACGGGGACTGGATATTCCATTATCCTCGACATGAATAAATGAAATAAACCATCCCATCAGGGGCAGTTACTGTCCTGACAGGCACATTGATACAAATCAAAATCTGGAAAGTGAAAAGAAAGCTACATTTCATATTGGCAGAAACCTTTCACGATAACTTCAAATAGAAATATCACACACACACACACACACACACACACACACACACACACACACACACACACACACACACACACACACGGGATAGCCTGATGGTCAGAACATTGCGTTGGCAATTTGACGACACACACACACACGGGATAGCCTAATGGTCAGAACATTGCGTTGGCAATTTGACCAACGAGTTGGATTCCCGGTCGAGATGATTTTTCTCAACTGGAATCTTTGCTGACTCCACTCTAACCCAAATGTCTTTCCGATGAGACTGTAAACCAACCCGTGTGCGTTCGCACGCAGAACATCTTGCCCACACGTTAAATCCTGTTCTGCTTTTCGTAAGACTAGGCCATTGTATGCCGGTGGGAACAGATGTTAATTATTTACACAACTGCATACACATGGGTCTAGATGAAATATAGGCACTCGAGTACTTACTCTATTATCCTCGATATAAAAGAATAAATAAATAAATAAATAAATAACAACACACACACACACGCACACACACACACAAAGAATTTTTCCTCCCCTGGAGTTAACATCAGAGCCGACTCCACTCTTCACTCTTCCCTTCCCGAAGGGACTCCTGGATGAGACTAGACTATAAACCTTGTGCGAAACACGCGGAACACACGCGGAACATCTTACGCACATGTTAAATCCTGTTCCGCTTTTCGTAAAAGTAGGCCATCGTGTGCCGGTTGAAAGAGATGACAAGACTGACAAAACTGCATACAAACAGGGATTGGATGAAAAAAAAGCACATTAGTGCTTATTCCATTATCCTCGATATAAAATAAATAAATAAAAAGAAATATAAAACACACACACGAGTGCGCGCACACACATACACACACACACACACGTGCGCGGGTGCACACGCGCCAAGGCCCGCAGACCGCAGGCAGGCCCACATGCATGCAGATGTGTGTGCTCCACACATACCTGCACACATGCCTCGTGTGTACTGTGTGTGAACGCCTACACACACACAACACACACACACACACACACACACACAACCACACACACACACACACACACACACACACACACACACTGTCCAACCTTTGCATTCTGAGGCCTTGTTAAACACAAAAAAATCTTCGAAAATAGAAAGAAAGAAACCTGCTATGTAATTGCAGATAATATATGATAAATTATTAAACATTCCAGTTAATCTCGTAGGTAGTGGCGTAAAGAAGAATAGGGCCTCACACAGGTCATTTAGCTAATAAACGTTGATTAAATAAAATGTTTAAAATCTTATTGATGAGAGGTAATATTTGTCTTACTCTATGATTTTAACAAAGACATGACATTTAAGTTAAAAGGAAAAAGCTAAATATGGCGATACTTACAACCAATCATGTTGGTTGTCCACATGTGTGTAAACAGAAAATCACATTCATAAGTGAGAGGCATTATAGCAATTATTACATACTACATTTAACCATTCAAAAAGATAAATCATGTTCATGATGAATCAAAACAAAACTGAGGAAAGTATGTCTATCAGCTAGTTAAAAAAAAAAAGTACAACAGTTGCCCACCGGTTTTCTTCCGATCCCTTGTGAGCCATGCTGAAGCTCAACCTTGCTCTGAACAGACACAGAGAACTCTCTCCTTTGAAAGCTACACACAGTCTGGACTAGGCTAAACATGGTGGACTCAATTTTATCTGGTCATTCCCAAGAGCATGTGATCGAACCAAAAGTTTGCTGACTAGGCCAAAATCCACAGTTAGCTTGTTTCTTTGTTTGTCTGTCTGTGTGCTTCTTTGCTGGCTTTTAGATATTTCAAGGTATACAAAATAAATATGTTATTATTCTTAAGTTATGTTATGTTATGTTATGTTATGTTATGTTATGTTATAGTATAGTATAGTATAGTATAGCATAGCATAGCATAGCATAGCATAGCATAGCATAGCATAGTATGCATAGCATAGTATGCATAGCATAGCATAGCATAGCATATTATGTTCTGTTATATTATATTATATCGTACTGTACTGTACAGTATAGTATAGTATAGTATAGTATAGTATAGTATAGTATAGTATAGTATAGTATAGTATAGTATAGTATAGTATAGTATAGTATAGTTATAGTATAGTATAGTATAGTATAGTATAGTATAGTATAGTATAGTATAGTATAGTGTCGTGTCGTGTCGTGTCGTGTCGTGTCGTGTCGTGTAGTGTTGTGTAGTGTAGTGTAGTGTAGTGTCGTGTCGTGTCGTGTCGTGTAGTGTTGTGTAGTGTAGTGTAGTGTAGTGTAGTGTAGTGTAGTGTAGTGTAGTGTAGTGTAGTGTAGTGTGGTATGATTTAGTATAGTACAGTATAGTATGGTACAGTATAGTATAGTACAGTACAGTACAGTACAGTACAGTACAGTACAGTACAGTACAGTACAGTACAGTACAGTGTGGTGTGGTGTGGTGTGGTGTGGTGTGGTGTGGTGTGGTGTGGTGTGGTGTGGTGTGGCGTGGCGTAGCGTAGCGTGGCGTGGCGTGGCGTGGCGTAGCGTAGCGTAGCATAGCGTAGCATAGGATAGCATAGCATAGCATAGCATAGCATAGCATAGCATAGCATAGCATAGCATAGCATAGCATAGCATAGCATAGCATAGTATAGTATCTGAATTGAATTGAATTGAATTGAACACCAGAATAAATACTGGTCATCCTCAATGATGATCAGCATAACATTTTTGAAGAAGGATACTGCCACGTGTTAGCTCTCTTTTGGTGCTCTGCTATGTAATGAACGACACTGACACAGCTTTTTCTTGTGATTTTTCTGTGTTTCTGATGGTAAAAGACTTGAGGACTAAGAATTGTTTTTTGTTACTTGGATAGAGCTCCAAGGATCACCACTAGGGATACTTTGCATATGTAACCGTTTTTTGCCCACCATGAAGGTAGCCGTATTCCGTCTTCGGGAATGTATGCTGGTACCGGGTTTGGTTGTGGTCTGCAACCTGCCCTATTCCGACATGAATTATGGGATCTTTAACGTGCATATTTGATCTTGTTCATGTATTCATATATATTTATCTATTTATACATATTATATATATAATATAATATGATATGATATGATATGATATGATATGGTATGGTATGGTATGGTATGGCATGGCATGGCATGGCATGGCATGGCATGGCATGGCATGACATCACATGACATCACATGACATCACATGACATCACATGACATCACATGACATGACATGACATGACATCACATCACATCACATCACATCACATCACATCACATCACATCACATCACATCACATCACATCATATCATATCATATCATATCATATCATATCATATCATATCATATCATATCATATCATATCTATCATATCATATCATATTATATTATATTATATTATATTATATTATATTATATTATATTATATTATATATATATTTATGTCTTGTGGTGTCGTGTGGTGTCATGTGGTGTCGTGTCGTATCGTGTCATATCATGTCATATCGCATCATATCGTATCATATCGTATGATATCGTATCGTATCATATCGTATCATGTCATATCATATCATATCATATCATGTCATGTCATATCATATCATATCATATCATGTCATGTCATGTCATGTCATATCATATCATGTCATGTCACGTCACGTCACGTCACGTCAAGTCACGTCACGTCATATCATATCATATCATATCATATCATATCATGTCATGTCATGTCATATTGCATTGTACTGTATATTACTATACTATGCTATACTATGCTATGCTATGCTATGCTATACTATACTATACTATACTATACTATACTATACTATACTATATATACTATACTATACTATACTATACTATACTATACTATACTATACTATACTATACTATACTATACTATACTATACTATACTATACTGTACTGTACTGTACTGTACTGTACTGTACTGTACTGTACTACACTACACTACACTACACTACACTACACTACACTACACTACACTACACTACACTACACTGTACTGTACTGTACTATACTCACTATACACTACACTACACTACACTACACTACACTACACTACACTACACTACACTACACTATACTATACTATACTATACTATACTATACTATACTATACTATACTATACTATACTATACTATACTACACTACACTACACTACACTACACTACACTACACTACACATACACTACACTATACTACACTATACTACACCACCACACCACACCACACCAACACACTCACTCCACACCACACCACACCATACCATACCATACCATACCATGCCATTACTATACCATGCATACTATACCATGCCATGCCACACCATACCATACCATACCATACCATACCATACATACCATACCATACCATACCATACCATACCATACCATACCATACCATGCCATGCTATGCTATGCTATGCTATGCTATGCTATGCTATGCTATACTATACTATACTATACTATTACTATACTATACTATACTATACTATGCTATGCTATCCTTTACATACCATACCATACCATACCATACCATACTATACTATCCTATCCTATCCTATCCTATCCTATCCTATCCTATCCTATACTATGCTATGCTATGCTATGCTATGTTATGCTATGCTATCCTTTACCATACCATACCATACCATACCATACCATACCATACCATACCATACCATACCATACCATACCATACCATACCATCCATCCCATCCTATCCTATCCTATCCTATCCTATCCTATCCTATCCTATCCTATCCTATACTATACTATACTATACTATACTATACTATACTATACTATACTATACTATACTATACTATACTATACTATACTATACTATACTATACTATACTATACTATACTATGCTATACTATGCTATGCAGTGCTATGCTATGCTATGCTATGCTATACTATGTTACGTCACGTTAGGTTACGTTACGTTACGTTACATTACTTACATTACATTACATTACATTACATTACATCATATCATATCATATCATATCATATCATATCATATCATATCATATCATCTCATCTCATCTCATCTCATCTCATCTCATCTCATCTCATTTCATATCATATCATACACACATACACACATTGTATGGTGTGGTGTGGTATGGTATGGTATGGTATGGTATGGTATGGTATGGTATGGTATGGTATGGTATGGTATGGTATGATATGATATTATATGATATTATATATGATATTATATGATATGATATGATATGATACCATACCATACCATACCATACCATACCATACCTACCATACCATACCATACCATACCATACCATACCATATCATATCATATCATATCATATCATATTATATTATATTATATTATATATTTTATACATGAACCACACACACACACACAACACAACCAACAACACCCACACACACACCACACACACACACACACCACAACACACACACACACACAACCACACACCGACATAAATATTTACACAACTGCATACACAACGGACTGGATGAAAAAAAGCACATGAGTGCTTATCCCATATCTTCGATATAAATGAATGAAAAAACACACACCACACACACACACACCACACACACACACACACACACACACACACACACACGAGACACGCACATGCACAAACACACAACCCAACTCAACACACACACACACACAAACAACACACACACACACACACAAAACACACCACACACAAAACACACACACACACACACACACACACACACACACACACACACACACACACACATACACACACACGGAATTTAGGTATTGGCATTTCTGCACTTAAACGACCTGGGGATCGTAAAAAAATCTCCACTGCTAATTCACCAGATAGGACTGGGATTCAAACCCATGATTTCATGACACATGGGCCAAGTCAAATAGTCTTAACCACTCGCTTTCAGTGTCCCTTATGACCAAGATGTAACCAGGCCTCTTCCTACTCTCTGCTATCAGGGTTAATGGCATGAAGATACAATCCACCAGGTTGATGGATTTCAAAGATATTGGACTGACCAGTATTATCATCTAAGCCATGTTGTGAGCTAACTCAAACATCTTGACATGTTCACACACACACACACACACACACACACACACACACACACACACACACAACACACACACTACACACACACACACACACACACACACACACACACACACACACACACATACACACACACACACACACACACACACACACACACACACACACACACACACCACACATGACAATTACACAATGCAAACACAAGGACTAGAAAAAAAGCACATTCTTGTCCTTTCTTGATAAAAAGAATGAAAAAAAAAAACACACACACACCACACACATGCGCCATGCAAAAATTGATAGAGCACAGCTGTGACTGATTCTTAGATATATAAATGAGATGTGGTGAAAACATAATACAAGAATACAATGATCACCAGCATACAATCAGGGATACATAAATTATGATAATCATGTGATGATAACCTATAGAAATGACACCAACGCCCCCTTGATTACAATCACAGGATACATAAATTAATGAGTTCTGGTGATAGCATAAATTATAGAAAAACAATGGCCAGAACCACCCAATCAGGGGTACATATTTATGAGTTATACAAGATGATAACATGTTCAGTGACACAACAAGACCAGCAAACAATCAGGCTCTTCTGTAAAAATCAACAAAAAAAAATATCACTGGCCCAGGTAATAGGGTAGATACCCTCTCTGGAGAAAGCAGTAATCCCATGATGTATCCACATGCTGCCTTGATGGCCAATATGTGCGAACACATCAACCAAGGCAAAGGTAACATCCAGGTGTTCTGTCTTTATCTTCCCACAATCTCCTTCAACTCCAAGACTCAGACAGCAACTATTGTTGTCTGTCATGAAATGAGGTGAATGTCATGACACCCCACCCCCCAACCCCACCCCTGCCACCCTTCAACCTCCTCCCTCACCATCACGCCCATCACCACCACCCTACCTTTTCTCCTGCTAGAGGGAGAGGGAAAGGGAGGGAGGTAAGGAGAGAGTGGCAATGGTGTATAGGCCAGGACTACACCAAAACACACACACACACACACACAAAACACACATACACAACCACACACACACCACACACACACACACACACACACACACACACACACACACACACACACACACACACAGGCAAACAAACATTGTCACCTGTGTTGGGTAGTCCTGTCCTATTGTTCTTGCCGCCTTTGAACATTAGAGGTGATGGGAGCATAGGATTGGGAGAGGTGTTGGAGGTGTTGCTCAGACAGCAACTATTGTGTCTGTCCTATGAGCAGGGAAAAAGCTGTGGGCTGCCCCATAGCTTCTGACAAGTCAGGCCCAGGGCATCCAAATTCGGCATGGGACAGAAAATTTTAAGTCTTTCTGGGAAAAAAGGTAGGAGAATGGACCAAGAAGGCAGAAAATAGATGAGAAAGAGGTGACATCAGAAAAGGAACAAGGCCGAAACAAAGAGAGGATAGAGAAAAGGGAATTCCTGGCACAGAATTTCCAGAATGTGGGATGCTGTTCATAATAACAGCCCCCCCCCCCCTCACCAGCATTTGCAGGGGGAAGTACTATGTCTAGCTAGACAAAACTGACCTGAATCTGTTTATGTTAGGGTGGTGGATGAGTAGGGAGTGGATTTATGTAGTGGTAGGCCTAGGGGGACAAAATACCGACCTCAAGCTCTTGTTGCTTTGTTCAGGTAGTGGATAAGTAGGGGGCGGATCCCCTTTGTAGCACTAAGCCTAGCATCAGACAATAAACTGACCTCAAGTCTTGTTCCTTTTGTTAAGGGTTTGGATAAGTAGGGGGCAGATCCCCTTGTAGCACTAAGCCTAGCATCGACAATAACCTGACCTCACGTCTTGTTCTTTTGTTAAGGGTTGGATAAGTAGGGGGGATCCCCTTGTAGCATAGCCTAGAGGGACAATAAACTGACCTCAAGTCTTGTTTTTTGTTAGGTTAGATAAGTAGGCAGATCCCTTAAGCTAAGCTAGCGGGGTGGAACACTGTAGTACTAGGGGAAGCTCTTGTCTCTTTGTTGTAGCACATAGAAGAAGTAGGGGATACAGGTAGTAGTAGTAGTAGTAGTAGTAGTGTAGTAGTAGTAGTAGTAGTAGTAGTAGTAGTAGTAGTAGTAAGTAGTAGTAGAGTAAAATCCCTAGCATAAGCCACCATCTAGCAAACGCCCACCCCCCACTTTGGGCCAAAAGTTGTGCACAGGGGTAACTACCTAGCTAATGCCCACCCTGTTTTTTCAGAGACTATGCTCACGTTCACTAGGTTTTGTGCAGACTGTTCTAAAAGTCATCTTTTTTCCCTTCTTTACCTTTTCGTGTTTCCTTTTTTCTTATTCTTTGTCCCCTCTCCTCACTCCCACCCATCCCCAACAAAGTGACATAAAACTACGGCATGCTTTTTCCGTTGATGTCTTTTGTCTGTCAGTAACATACCAGTACTTTGACAACGCTTCCTGATGGCCGAAAGCTGGTTCTTGAATCTCTCTGTGCCATTTTTGCAAAATGCCGAAGCGACAGTCTTACACTATATCTTTCAAATTGGAAGCCCTCCAGTATCTGGATAACGAAGCAGGTGGGAACGTTTCCGAGTGTTTTCATGAATATTCTGTGGATAGGAAGAGGATCAGGGAATGGAGTGAAAACAGAGATAGACTTGAACAGCAGTACGGAAAAGACAAACAAAAACCGAAACTGTCTAAAGGACCAGCAGTTAGACCTGAACATGTCGACCAAGGTGTGCTGTATTATCTGGAAGATGAAAGATATGAAGGCAGGGTATTGCAAAACAAGGACCTACAACAGAAAGCGATGGAACTCGTTGGCCTTCTTTGCCTCAAAGTCCCTTTTTTTCTATTTTCCTTCACTTCTACCCACACGACCTAACTTACATGCTTCTGGGGTTTGTATTCACTCAATTACATGGTTGACCACAAACATTCCTTTGTGCAAAGGGGTCTATCCCTAGCAAACGCCCACCCCCCAATTTTGCCCTAAATCAGTGCACAGGGGGGGGGGGGGGGGGCGTATGCTAGGGATTTTACGGTAGTAGTAGTAGTAGTAGTAGTAGTAGTAGTAGTAGTAGTAGTAGTAGTAGTAGTAGTAGTAGGTTCTAGCCAACACCTGAGTGAAGTTCTAGAAGTCTTAATTAGACTGGGGAATGAGTAGCCTGGAGGTGTCTAAGGCCTGGCTGAATAAACAGTTTTTGTTGTTGTTGTTTTGTTGTTGTGGTTGTTGTTGTGAGTTCCCCAGCTTAACACGCTGAGCGTTTCACCCAGAATGTGCACTCCTGACTCACTCATCCCACCTGGGAATCACTGTGAGATAGGAAGTACACTGAATGAGAAGTTTGCATGCATGACTATTTTCAAATACCTCGCCATAATTATAGGCAGCCATACTCCGACTTCAGAGGATTTTTTTTCTTTATAAGAGAGTGCAGGTTGTTATGTTAATAGCTTGTCATGGCTGAAGGCAATCTCATCACAATATTTTACAACATAAGAAAGGTTTAATGTAGGTCTTGGCATTTAGCTAATATAAATAAATGACTCAGCTTTTGGCGTGAGGCAAGCTGAATGGGTGAGAGGAAGGCTTGTTGCTTTCCAAACATCAAAGTCCCAAAACAGAACCTCTGCTGGAACTATAACGCAATTACAAGACATGTCTGTTGTGTCAATGTAGGGATAGTTGTACATGTATGAAAAATTGGGAAGGAAAGTTCTCCATCCTCTTTTGAGTTTGGATATGATTATTCAGGCAATGGTGTTTCAACTTGATTTTGTTAATTTGCATTAAATTTGCTTGAAATTTGCATTAAATTTACGTTGATTTTGCGTTAACTTGCATCATTTATCCAGCAGAATTTTTACCTTGATTTTGTGCACATCCAATTTTCGTGCTATATAAGATATAGTCAAAACCATTCTCTCTGTGTGTGTGTGTGTGTGTGTGTGTGTGTGTGTGTGTGTGTGTGTGTGTGTGTGTGTGTGTGTACTACTTGCCAGGGCTAAACAGTTCACCTTCCAGTCAGTGACCCAAGGCCTAACCACTGGGCCATGGTGGCTGGTTAATAACAATACCCACTGTTTTCTGGCTCACTCTTTATTCTACTATACTGCCAATTAGCAAGGCCGTTTTGTGCATGTTTACAGACCAATTGTGGGTTTTGTGGTAAAAGCACCAAAATTTGCACAAATGATGTTAAGGACATACTAAAAAAATTTAGATATAGTGCCAAGCTGGATTTTTACCTTTAGGCCTGTAAACTGCAAAAATCCAAGATGGCCACCATCTGCTATGAAATATCTGTAAATTGTTATATCTTTGTAGACAGTTGAGACAAGAACATGGATGAGGAGTCTTTTGGTATGTTTTTAAACATGAGAAATCTAATGGAAATGTTATTCATTTGATATAATGCATATAAAGCCACATATTGGCCAGTTTTATGTCCGTTTTTAAGATGGACAAGATCCGATTTGTGAATATCCATGAGCAATCACTATATCTAGAATGTAGATGTGGACTATCATAAAATTTCATAGTCACTGTCACTGTGGTCACAGTTCTCATTGCAATGACAAAATGATGTATATTTATGGCATCTTTGCATAGTCCCCTAGACCATTTCTTGTACTCACATCGCAGCAATTCAAAACATGACGCCACCGCTTGTGGCAGCATGAGCAGTCACTATGTCCAGAATGTAGAATGCAGATGTGGGTTCTCATCATCCCTAGTCACAATCACTGTGGTCACAGTTCCCACTACACTGACAGATTGATGTACATTTAACAGCAGCCCTGATACACTTGCATAGCCCTCTACACCCTTTCTTGCACCCACATGGCAGCAATGCAGAACACGACACCACCACTTCTGGCAACATTGTCGCTGCCAGCCTTTTGTTGCACTCTTTCACCAACCATACATCTCTGGAGATGGAAGAACTGGAGAACAGACCAGTGCCTGTCCCCACACATGTCCACCTTGGCATATTGCTCGTTTTGTGTGCTGTAGCAGGGCTGCTCCCGTTGGTGATATGTTGTCGATGGATCTACCTTTTGGTAGTGAAGTTGTGTTTCCTGGCTGAGTTCACGGTAGTGTCTGTGCAAGTGCAGTCATACAGAAGTACAACATATTTCTCCAACACATACAGTCATCACTGAATGCCAATGGAGCCACAAACAAGGCAGAAAATACAGATGTGACCTCATCAAAAGACTTCCATGTGTCGAGTGCAGTCTTTTCCCCCTTGCCAGCAAACGACAACACAATGTCACAACCCATGAAGGAATGGAACATGGGAAGTGCACATGCTTTTTCACTACCAAGTTCTTTGGCGATGTCATGTGCAGGTGTATACCTGAGGTGTTTGCCAGTGCTAAAGGCAACCCAAATTTCAGTGTCTTCAAGGCATGCAACAGCCGAAACTTCCAGAAAGAGAACATCTGTGTCCACTGTACGCAGCATAATTCTTCGATACCATTTGTTTGCTGAATCGACTGCGTGAAGAAGCATTCCGGTGTTTGCCTCTTCATGTGTGCATGGTGCAGGAGATGAAATGTCCTGGTGAATGTGAGAACACAGCACATTCTGACCACATGTTGCTGGTATACTCTCTTCACAGCTGTATCAATCATAAGCTTTGTGCAACAGCATTGCTAATGCACTAGCTGTAACTTGGGTGTGCATGTTTTGTCCGTGTGACATGGGCTGCTGTCAGGAATGAATCGGCTGTTCCAGGTGTAGCAATATTTGCTTTGGCCAAAGCATGCGTCCACCCACTGCCATGGAGCAAATCTCCAAGAGTGGCAAAGGACGCCATTCCCATTTGTAAGCCACCTAGTAGAATGACAAACTTCTCTTCACCATACTCATTTGGCCAGCACCATTGAATCTGTTTAGTAATTGCAAACAAAGGTTGATCTACTGTCAACACAGGCACCTGTCCAGGATTCAGAGGGTGGACAGCTTGTTGTATGACATCCATCGCATGGCGAATCATTGCCACAAACTTTGAGTCATTTGGGAACAGTGGCAGAAGAGATCCGATAGTGACCTCAAAGTCATGTGATTGCTGCTTATTAGAATGGAATGCCTCCTAACAGATTGGATCATCAATACTCTGGACCCCTTCTCTTACAAGTCTACATGTATTGTTTTGCCACTTTTTCTCATCGTCCATGGCAGTGTTAGCAAGTTCACAGTCACTGATCAGTGTACCCTGAATGGAAGGGATAATCAGATCTTTCTTTGCTGTCACCGGGGTCAGCGTTGCATATGATTCAGGAAGTGGTGGTATCTGTTTGCTAGGAAGATCTAGATCTGGTTGCATTTCTGACTTGTGATGCATGATTCAATCGGATTCTGTTTCCCTGTTTTGGAAGCTCTAGCAAAATGCCTGGGCCATGAAAGGCACTGTGAGCAGTTGTTGAGCTCAGGTTGTGGTCTAGATTATCAATAACAGCTGTGGGGAACATATTTTTTCACAGGTTAAGGGGACAGACAGCCCCTTTGGATTCTTACTGCTGGGCTGCTGAAATGGCCATGTCCATGGATATGTCAAGAACTGTCATAAGAAATTGATGAGCCCAAGTGGAACAAGGTGTCTACACATTTTCGCTTATGTGTATGTCCATGTATCATCATACCCAGCAGATATATTGGTAAAGGAGTCTCCCTGCTTTTGCTATGGTGTATACCAGTGGACCCTCTCTGTCTTCTCACAGAGCTATTGTATTGCAGTAATTGAGCAATACTCAATGCTGCTTGTCTGGATTCATCACTCTCTCTTTTTGTAAAATTTGGTCCATCCAAGATCATGCTAACCAGTGAAACAAGTGACTTGGGCACAGATTCTTTTTGGCAACCCTGTGGGAATGAAGTACCATCAAATTGTGAACAATCTCTGATCATACCTGGTAGAACTAGAGTTGGTGGAATGAATACGTCCAGTTATCTCGACTTCCAACTCTACCAGTCAGTCCCTGTAAAGCTTCACAAGATCTTCCATCTTGAAATCAGGAGCTGTGTCTTTTGCATTCATCTTTCTGTCCCCTATGTATCCTATGAGCTCCACCAAAGCTAAGTGGAGTGAGCAATAGAGTTGCAGGTGGGGATCTGGGGCTGCCGTCGGGGTCCACAAACAATATGAGTTTTGTAACATAAATTTGGCCAGTATGCTGCTTTACATGCATTTTATCAACTAAACAATGGTTCTATTAAAATCTGCATGTCTCAAAACATATAAAAAGACTCCTTATTTATGTTCTTGTGTCAACTATTTATAAAGTTATGACAATTTATAGATATTTCATTTCAGATGGCGGCCATCTTGGATTTTTAAGATTTATGGGCTTCTGGGAAAAAATTCAGCTTGGCACTATATCTGAATTTATTTAGTATGTCCTTAACCCTATTTGTGCAAATTTTGGTGCTTTTACCACAAAACCCACAATTGTTTCACATATCTGCAGGGCTAAATCAGTCTTTTGGTGTCTCTCTAACTAAAGTGGGGGGGTACCTACCAACATGCAGGTCTAGTCACCATAAAGAACCTGCTGGGGGCTAAACTTTCTAACAGACTGTAAGCTAGGCTCCCTCCCTCAAACACTTCAAGGGCTTGACTCTATACAGTCCAGCCCTCTTCTCCAGCTGGTAGGGTGGTGGTGACCATCTCTTAACACCTGGACCTCTTCACACCTTCTCCACAAGCTACCCCCACAGTGTCTTATTCACACAACCTTCCCCCCCAGAACCTCTCCCCTGTAAAACCTCTCCCGGCAAAAACCTCTCCCTGTAAAACCTCTCTTGGTAAAACCTCTCCCGAGAGAACCTCTCCCCATAAAACCCCTCCCTGTAAAACTCCTCCCTGTAAAATCTCTCCCTGTAAAACCTCTCCCTGTAAAATTTCTTCCTGTAAAATCTCTCCCCATAAAGCATCTCCCTGTAAAACCTCTCCCGGTAAAACCTCTCCCAGCAAATACCTCTCCCCGTCCTCTCCCTGTAATACCTCTCCCCATAAAACCTTTCCCAGTAAAACATCTCCACGTAAACCTTTTCCCATAAAACCTCTCCCCCCACCTCTCCTGTAAAACCCCTCCGGGCAAAAACCTCTCCCCGTAAACCGTAAAACCTCTCCCTGTAAACTTCTCCGCGTAAAACCTCTCCCCTGTAAAACCTCTCCCAGCAAATACCTCTCCCCATAAAACCTCTTCCTGTAAAAGCTCTCCGGCAAAAACTTCTCCCCGTAAAACCTCTCCCCTAAAACCTCTCCCATGAAACCTCTCCCTATAAAACCTCTCCCCGTAACCCTGTAAAACCTCTCCCCTAAAGCCTCCCTGTGAAACCTCCTCCGGCTAAAACCTCTCCCTGTAAAACCTCTCCCCATACACCCTGTAAAACCTCTCCCGTAAAACCTCTCCCCGTTAAACCTATTCCTGTAAAACCTCTCCCATAAAACCACTCCCGGCTAAAACCTCTCCCCATAAAACCTCTCCCGGCAAAAGCATCTCCCCATAAAACCTCTCCCCAAAAAACCCCTCCCTGTAAAACCTCTCCCTGTAAAACTTCTCCCTGTAAACTTCTCCTGTAAAACCTCTCCCTGTAAAACCTCTCCTTATAAAACCTCTCCCTGTAAAATGTCTCCCGGCAAAAACCTCTCACCATAAACCCTGTAAAACCTATCCCTGTAAAACCTCTCCCTGCAAAACCTCTCCCTCTAAAACCTCTCCCCATAAAACCTCTGCCCGTAAAAATTCTCTCTGTAAAACCTCTCCCTGTAAAACCTCTCCCTGTAAAACCTCTCCCCGTAAACCTTGTAAAACCTCTCCCTGTAAAACCCCTCCCTGTAAAACCTCTCCCTGTAAAACTTCTCCCTGTAAAACCTCTCCCTGTAAAACCTCTCCCAATTAAAGCTCTCCCGGTAAAACCTCTTTTCTCCCTGTAAAACCTCTCCCCGTTAAAGCTCTGGCTGTAAAACTTCTCCCTGTAAAACCTCTCTTTGTAAAACCTCTCTCTGTAAACCCTGTAAAACCTCTCCCTGTAAAACCTCTCCCTGTAAACCCTGTAAAACCTCTCCCTGCACCTGCAGGGAAGAGAGTGGGCGCCAAGTCTCCTGAGAGGGTAGTGCCTGGATCCACAACACCACTGGGGCTCTACTATAATCAACAACCACCAAAATGGGCTCGCCCGGCTCTACTATAATAAACCACCACCTATATGGGCTCACTGGGCTCTACTATAATCAACAACCACCTAAATGTGTTCACTGGGGCTCTACTATGATCAACAACCACCAAAATGGGCTCACTGGGGCTCTACTATCATCAACAAACACAACACTGGGGCTCTACTATAATCAACAACCACCAACATGGGCTCACTGGGGCTCTACTATAATCAACAACCACCAAAATGGGCTCGTAGTGGATGGTGGTCCAGGCCTGTCTAGAAAGCGAAAAGTCCGGGTCGGAGTGTGCGGTGGTTCGAATCCCGTTTCGGCCCAAAACTTTTCCCCCATCCATTAGACCATGAGTGGTGGTCTGGGTGCTAGTCTTTCAATGACAGGATCAATGTAGGTCCCGTGTGTTACACGTTATTATTAAGCGCACGTAAAAGAACCCACCATAACAAGAGGGTTGTTCCTGGCAAAATTCTGTAGAAAAAGCCACTCTGGTAGGGAAACAAATACAGTTGCAGACAGGAAGAGAAACAAAAGAAATGGGTGGCGCTGCGCTTGTGGCGAGGCACTCTCTCCAGAAAGAGCAGCCCGAATTTCACGCAGAGAAATCTCCTGTTAACATAAAGTGGTGTGAAATAAAAAATAAATAAATAAATAAATTCCTCACTTATACTTCTCAAGGTGGTGAGGGCTGGCAGAAGGCACAGTCCCTGAATGGAATAGCTCCACTGGGACTGTCCTACAATCAAATCTAACTGGTTCATTAATCCTGTCCCCAGGTTCACCCAGCTGTAAATGGGTACCTGCCCTCTTTAGGGTCAGGGAAGGTAAAGCAGCTAGGGAGAGGAGATGGGCGCCGCCCTCAATATGCTGGCCCCTAGAAAATCTCAGGTCCGGCACACAATGGCCTACTCTTCCAAAAAGGGGAAGGGGTTTTAACATGTGTACAAGATGTTCTGCGTGCATTCGCACACGGGACCTCGGTTTATAGTATCATCAGGAAAGACACATTTATTTATTTATTTCATTTTACTTATTTTTATTCTTTTATAACGAGGATAATGGGATAAGCACTAATGTGCTTTTTTCTTCCAGTCCCCATGTGAGTGCAGTTGTGTAAATATTGTCATCTGATCCCACCGGCTCACAATTGCCTACTCTTACGAAAGGCAGAACAGGATTTAACGTGTGCGCAAGATGTTCTGCGTGCGTTCACCCACGGGGCCTCGGTTTACAGTCTCACCCGAAAGACTTTTGAGGAGATGTGGAGTCAGCACTGATGTTAACTCCAGGGGAAAAATTCCCTCCAAGAGGAATCGAACTCGAGTAGTCAAATTGCAAGCGCAATGTTCTGACCACTAGGTTATCCCGTCAGAGAGAGAGAGAGAGAGAGGAGAGAGAGAGAGAGAGAGAGAGAGAGAGAGAGAGAGAGAGAGAGAGAGAGAGAGAGAGAGAGAGAAAGAGAGACAGAGAGACAGAGAGACAGAGAGACAGAGAGAGACAGAGAGAGACAGAGAGAGACAGAGACAGAGAGAGACAGAGAGGGGGGGGGAGAGAGAGAGAGAGAGTGAGAGAGAGAGAGAGACAGACAGACAGACAGACAGACAGACAGGATAGACAGGTAGATATACAGACGATAGATAGATGGATAGATAGATAGATAGATAGATAGATAGATAGATAGATAGATAGATAGATAGATAGATAGATAGATAGATAGATAGATAGATAGAAATTTAGGTAGATAGATTGACAAGACAGACAGTTACATAGACAGACAGACAGACAGACAGACAGACAGACAGATAGATAGATAGATAGATAGATAGATAGATAGATAGAGAGATAGAGAGATAGAGAGATAGATAGATAGATAGATAGAGAGACAGAGAGACAGAGAGGACGAGAGACAGAGAGGGAGAGACAGAGAGATACAGAGAAAGAGAGAGAAATGGAGAGACAGAGGGAGAGAGCGACAAAAAGCGAAAGAAGAGGGAAGAAAGACAGACAGACAGGAGTTGTTTTTTTTTCTTCTTTAGACAGGGGAAATTTCAACTAGCTAGTCAACTTAGTGAATCCCTAAGTAGGCTATCCACGTAAATAAAAAGTTGATAACACAGCAAAACAAAATAAGTTTGATAATCAGTTTATTTCATGATTTATTGTTCTTACAGATGAATATAAAGGCATGAATGAATTTCTCTCTCTCTCTCTCTCTCTCTCTCCTCTCTCTCTCTCTCTCTCTCTCTCTCTCTCTCTCTTCTCTCTCTCTCTCTCTCTCTCTCTCTCTCTCCTCTCTCTCTCTCTCTCTCTCTCTCTCTCCCCCCCCCCCCTCTCTCTCTCACACACACACACACACACACACACACCTCTCTCTCCCCCGCTCTCTCTCTCTTACTCCCTCTCTGCGACCCCCCTGTCCTCTATCTCTCTCTTTGGGAGCTTTTTATGCGATCGTATTAATCTTGAGGGGATGGGATAGCTCAGTGGTCAGAGCCTTGCTTTCCCCCAGCCAAAGTGAAGTAGTGTTGAGTTTGGTAGCCAATTGGATGGGTGACCCTTTGTGCACCTTAGCTACAGTGAGTTCCCCCAATTCATCCAGCTGTAAATGGATACCTGCCCTTTTTAGGGTCAGGAAGGTAAACTAGCGAGGGAGAGGAGATGGGCGCCACCCTAAACATGCAGGCCTTAGAGAAGCTGAGGTCTCTGACGCCTCGCTCCCCCTACGACCACACAGGTTATGGGACACCTTTCCATTTTACCTGTTATTAATCTGGGATAGATAGAGGGACGGGATAGCTCAGTGGTCAGAGCACTCGCTTTCCCCAAGCTAAGGTTAAGCAGCATTGAGTGTGGTTACCAATAGATGGGTGACCGTTTACAAGCCTTGGCTTTAGTACAGTCCCCCAGTTCACCCAGCTGTAAATGTCTTCCTGTTCTCTTTAGGGACAGGGAAGGTAAAGCAGCTAGATAGAGGAGATGGGCGCCGCCCTCAACATGCTGGCCCCTGCAGAAGACGAGATCTCTGATGCCTCGCTCCCCTACAACCACATAGCTTATGGGGCACCTTTACCTTTTTTCTTTTTCTTTTTTACTTTATTGACCTTGATGGGAGGAAGAGAACTCAAGAACTCATGAATTTAATTGTATAGGTCATTCAACCTGTTACAAATCCATAGGTAATCATGTATGACTGAGTGCTTTTAATACAACATTCTACTAGTACTAAAACATAACTTGAAACCAACATCAATTACACTAGGGAAACAACAAAAGGTTTCATAATGACTTTAGCAACATTTGTTGGCATGATAAATATATCTGCCAAAAGCATGGACACAAAAACTGTCTTGCATTTATCTTTGGAATGAAGCTAGCATGGGTACATACAACATTTTCCTGTGATAGACTTTATTCGTTAGTCACTTAGAACATTACAATAAAAGAGAAAATGCAGTTCTGTTTCTATAGCATTGTGACAAAATGGACACTGAAGATTTTACTCAAATGCGGCAGTGTAGCGTTTTTTGTGCTCTGTAGATCTGATATTCCTAGTCTAAATCTGATCAAAATGTCACAGATATGCTTATTAGGCACCAAGGTAAAGTAAGTTAATATTTTAGGGATATTTGATACCCAACACATTTTACCATCATTATGGATGGACAAAAGCATGTTGTAGGCTTTATGTGGGAGTCTGGATTCTTCTAACTCCGTTAGCTGTTGCCAATATCTGATTGTAGATACATAGCGAGAAATATATAATGGGTAGCGACCAGTTTCACTGTAAACCATGTCATTTGGGGTTCAGGGTTTACATTTAACAGTTTTTAAAGAGCAAATGCGTGGACATTCTCCACTGCCTTCTGTTGAGACATGCCCCATATTTCTGCTCCATACAATAGAATTGGCCAAAAAGCTTGACAAAAATGTCTGCTGAAAAAAAAACCCAGTTTCCATAGAATTCTGAATATGGTAATTACCCGTTTTCTAGCTTTACATGAGAGTTCACGGACTGCTTCACTGTATGTTATCCTAGTAGAAAGGAACAATCCCAAGTATTTATAGGAATTTACGATAGATATTTCTTTTCCTTTGTAGGACCACACCTCTTCCTTAGCCACATATCCACCATTTCTGAATGACAATATCTGATTTATCCAGATTTACATGCAAATCTAGCTTTCCTGATTGTCTTGCTAGAACGTTTAGCTGGTTTTTTAAGCCTGCAATACTGTCAGATATCAGAACAATGTCGTCAGCACATAATAAAAAGAATTTTTCTAGTGCATGAGGATAAAGCTGAATGCCATGTTTGCCATTTTTAATAACATCCTGGGCTAACTCATTGATGAAGAATGAGAATAAAAGAGGGCTAGATATTTTGCCTTGTTTCAAGCCCTTGAAACACGATATGGTTTCTGATATATTGGTCCCAAAACGAATGCGGGCTTTAACGGTTGCATACATACTCTGTAATGTTTTCAATATTTTACCATTTACACCATTTTTCTGCAGTTGGCCAGAGTTTGCTTAGAGAAATGAGGTCAAAAGCCTTCCTAAGATCGATGAAAGCAACATATAATTTTCTCTTTCTTATGAGCCGTCTTTGAATAATAGCATATAATGTAAAAATATAATCTACTGTGGAATGATCTTTTCGAAAACCTGCTTGTATTTCACCAAGACTATTTCTGTTTTCTACGAAAGTTCATAAATGTTTATTGATTATATAGCTTAGGAGTTTACTATAGATCTTCAATAATGAGATGCCTTTATAACTTTCTTGGTTTTTAATGCTTCTTTTCTTATGTATGGGGTAGATGATAGCTTCTGTCTAAGATTCTGGATAGAGTCCAGAGGAAAAAATCTTATTGAACAGATGGACCAGAAAGGACGTTATTCTTCTATGTTTTAACACCAACTTAAAGATTTCAGGGATAATTCCATCAAGGCCAGCAGCTTTGTTATGTTTCAAATGTTTAATTGATTTAATTATTTCTTCCTCTGTGATCTCTGACTTTAATTCTATAACACCCTATGGAATGTCCACGGAGTTAGATAAACTTGCACTGCTGCCAGTGACTTCTTCCTGTTCTTCTCGTTCACCTCTCCCACCACCAAAAAGCCCTTTAAAGTGTTCAACCCATTGTTCCATAGTTATCTGGCCTATCTCTGATGTTTTTCTAGAAACTGTCTTTATGTATCCCCAAAACTTTACGAATCATTTATACTGTTTACAAGTTCCTCTCTGCTTTTCCTTTTGTATTCCTTTTCTTTGGAGGCTAAAAGCTTCTTGTAATTTCCACGTGCATTATAGTACGTAATTCTATCCAGTGGAGACTGAATTCGTAAACAAGTGCGAAAAGCAGACCGAGTGAACCTTCGCCCACACGCACACACTCCCCAACAAACCACGCAGTCTTTTTCTTTCTCTGTCCCCCAGATATTTTCTTAAAACACGAGGCAGAAGATGGCAGCAAATTGGTGAGATAGAGAATGAGAGAGAGATCACTGAAGGAGTCGAAAAAGAAAAAAATGAAAATAAAGAAGAAGTAGGAGGAGAAGATGAGGAAGAAGACGGTTAAGTATCTTTCTTCTGTCATGGTCCTCCTCCTCCTGGACCTTCCACATCTTTTCTTTCCAGCAGACGACCCTTCCCCTTGGGTGTCTGCGGGAAAAGTGGACAGCCAGAGCAGACTCTTGGGTGGTGGTGGCTGGAGACAGGCCATTCAGCCAGTCGCAATTAAACACAACTAGTACCTCTGACCCTACTCTCCAAGTGCTCTTTTGCATGAAAAATGCGAAAATATTCATCATTGAAGTGACGGTGCCCTCTGCATTCCACATCAGAGATCGGGGGTGT
>JASPKP010002504.1:20000-22961 GCA_030674155.1 Stramonita haemastoma
TCCTCAACCTCCTCCTCCTCCTCCTCCTCCTTTGAATTCTTCTTTGCATACTTCTTCTTCTTCTTCTTCTTCTTCTTCTTCCTTCTTTCTTCTTCTTCTTCTTCTTCTTCTTCTTCTTCTTCTTCTTCTTCTTCTTTTGTCGTCGTCGTCATCGTCGTCGTCGTCATAAATAGTGTTATTGTTGTCACCACCACTTCTATATAATCATGATTGCTAGATTCATCATCATGTGTTTGTTGTCATCATCATCATCATCATTATCATCATTATCAGGAACATCAGCAACAGCAGCAACAGCAGCAGCAGTAGTAATGCCGTCACTGTCATCATCATTGCTGTCACCATCGTCAAAATTATTATCGTTTGTTTCTCTCTCTTTTTTTCCGGTGTTTGGGTTTTTGTTGGGGGTTGGGGGTTGGGGTTTGTTGTTTTTGTGTGTGTGTGTATTGTGTGTGTGTGTGTGTGTGTGTTTTGTGTGTGTGTTTTGTTGGTCTGTCTGGGGCTTTTGGGGCTGGTGTTGGTGTTGTTTGTGTTTGTGTTGTGTTGTGCGGTTTCGTCGGTTTTGGTTTGTTGTTTTTTGTGTGTTTGCTTTTGCGGGGTTTTCGTGCCGTGCTTTGTGTGGTTTTGGGGTCTGTCCCCCCCGTTTTTTCCCCCCCCCCCGGCCCCCCCCTTCCCTTTTTTTTTTTCCCCTTTTTCCCCTTTTTTTTTTTTTTTTTTTTCCCCCAATTCCTTTAAAAATTTCCCCCCTTTTTGGGGGGGGCCCCCCCCCCAAAAGGGGGTTTTTTTTTTTTTTTCCCCCTTTTTTTCCCTTTTTTTTTTTAAATTTTTTTTTTTTTTTTTTTTTTTTTTTTTTTTTTTTTCCCCCCCCTTTTCCCCCCTTTTTTTTTCCCCCCCCCCCTTTTTTTTTTTTTTTTCCCCCCCCTTTTTTCCCCCCCCCCCCCCCCCCCCCCCCCTTTTTTTCTCTTTTTCCCCCCCCCCCCCCCCCCCCCCCCTTTTTTTTTTCCCCCCCCTTTTTTTTTTTTTCCCCCCCCTTTTTTTTTTTTCCCCCTTTTCCCCCTTTTTTCCCTTTTTTTTTCCCCCCCCCTTTTTTTCCCCCCCCCCTTTTTTTTCCCCGGGCCCCCCTTTTTTTTTTTTTTTTTTTTTCCTTTTTTTTTCCCCCCCCCCCCCTTTTCCCCTTTTTCCCCCCCTTTTTTTTTCCCCCCCCTTCCCCCCCAAATTTTTTTTTTTTTTTTTCCCCCCCCCCCCCCCTTTCCCCCCCTTTTTTTTCCCTTTTTTTTTTTTTTCCCCCCTTTTTTTTTTTCCCCCCCTTTTCCCCCCCCCCTTTTTTTCCCCCCCCCCCCTTCCCCCCCCCCCCCTTTTTCCCCCCCCCCCCCTTTTTTTCCCCTTTTTTCCCCCTTTTTCCCCCCCCCCCCCCCCTTTTTTTTTTTTTCCCTTTTTTTTCTTCCCTTTTCTTTTTCCCCCTTTTTTTCCCCCTTTCCCCCCTTTTTTTTTTTTCTTTTTTTTTCCCCCCCCCCTTTTTCTTTTTTCTTTTCCCCCCCCCCTTCCCCCCCCTTTTTTTTTTTCCCCCTTTTTTTTTTTCCCCCCTTTTTTTTTTTCCCCCCTTTTTTTTCCCCCTTTTTTTTCCCCCCCCCCCCCCCTTTTTTCCCCCCCCCCCCCCCTTTTTCCCTTTTTTCCCCCTCTTTTTTTCTTTTTTTCCCCTTTTTTTTTCCCCGTTTTTTTCCCCCCCCTTTTTTTCCTTTCCCCCCCCCCCCTTTTTTTTTCCCCCCCTTTTTTTTTTTTTTTTTTTTTTTTTCCCTTTTTTTTTTTTTCCCTTTTTCCCCCCCCCCCCTTTTTTTTTTCCCTTCTTTTTTTCCCCCCCCCCCCTTTTTTTTTTTTTTTTTTTTTTCCCCTTTTTTCTTTTTTTCCTTTTTTCCCCCCCCCCCCCCTTTTCCCCTTTTTTTTTTTTTTGCCCCCCCCTTTTTTTTTTTTTTTCCCCTTTTCCCCCCCCCGGCCCCCCCCCCCCCCCCTTTTTCCCCTTTTTTTCCCCTTTTTTTTCCCCCTTTTTTTTTTTTTTTTTTTTTTAAACCCTAATTTTTAAAAAATTTTTTTTTTTTTTTTTGGCCCCCCCCCCCCCCTTTTTTTTTTTTTTTTTTTTTTTTTTTTTTTTCCCCCCCCCAAAATTTTTTTTTTTTTCCTTTTTTTTCCCCCTTTTTTCCCCCCCCTTTTTCCCCTCCCCCTTTTTTCCCCCCCCCTTTTTTTTTTTTCCCCCCCTTTTTTTCCCCCCTTTTCCCCCTTTTTTTTTTTCTTTTCCCCCCCCCTTTTTTCCCCCCCCCCCCCCCCCTTTTTTTCCCCCCCCCCCCCCCCTTTTTTTTCCCCCCCTTTTTTTTCCCCCCCTTTTTTTTCCCCCCCCCCCCCTTTTTTTCCCCCTTTTTTTCCCTTTTTTTTTTTTTTCCCCCCCTCCCCCTTTTTTTTCCCCCCCTTTTTTTTTTTTTTTTTTTTTTTTTTTTTCCCCCCCCCCCCCCCCTTTTTTTTTTCCCCCCCTTTTTTTTTCCCCCTTTTTTTTTTTTCCCCCCCCTTTTCCCCCCCTTTTTTTTTTTCCCCCTTTTTTTTTTTTCCCCCCCCCCCCCCCTTTTTTTTTTTTTTTCCCCTTTTTTTCCCCCCCCCCTTTTTTTTCCCCCTTTTTTTTTTTTTTCCCCTTTTTTTTTTTTTTTTTTTTTCCCCCCCCCCCCCTTTTTTCCCCAAAAACCCCCTTTCTCCTTTTTTTCCCTTTTTTTTTTTTTTTTCCTCTTTCCCCCCCTTTTTTTTTTTTTTCCCCCCCCTTCCCCCCCCCTTTTTTTTTTTTCTTTTTTTTTTTTTTTCCCTTTTTTTTTTCCTTTTTTTTTTTTTTTTTAATTTTTTTTTTTTTTTTTTTTTTGGGGGGGGGGGGGGGGGGGGGGGGGGGGGGGGGGGGGGGGGGGGGGGGGGGGGGGGGGGGGGGGGGGG
>JASPKP010000251.1:0-30000 GCA_030674155.1 Stramonita haemastoma
TTTGGTGTATTTTGCATTGAGGCAATTTTGAGAGTAATAACTATTCGAATGTTTTAGTCTTTTAATTGCCTTATCGTAGGATATATGTTTTAAAACTTCATAACCCTCTCGAAGGTCTAAAGGTATATTAGCTAAAAGTGATCCTTCAACATTGCATGCTCCTCTTCGAGCAGCTCTATCGACCCATTCATTAGCAAAAATACCACAATGAGAAGGCACCCAACAAAACGTAACTCTAATGCCTTTCAGGGACAGTAGATGAAGAACATGTCTGACTTCGGTAATCATTTCTAGTCGAGTACTTTGATTTAGGGAATTTAAGGCATACAACACACATTTAGAATCAACACATAGTACAATTTTTAAATAATTCTGAGGTAATGAAACAAGATAATTCAGGGCCTTTAGTATGGCAAAGAGCTCTGCCGTAAAGATAGAAACCCTACTAGTAATATGGTATTTTTCCTCAACGTGAAGGGCTGGTATAACAAAAGCTGCTCCTACATGTCCGTTATCAAGTTTTGATCCGTCTGTGTATACCCTTAAGTGGTCTGAATAGTGATTATCAATGTGCGAATTCACTATGCTGGCAAGGATGTTAGGTAAATCGCTTTTTGATAGATTTGTATGGCATATGTCAAATATTGGCTTTTTCATTTCCCAATCAGGGGTATCTGAAAAAGAAGGTGTAACAGCAAGACTGTTTTCACTAAATTTAGAATCTTTAAACATAGTGGAAGCAAAAGTCTTTATTGATGTCAGTGATATAATTGACCTAGCTCGCTTTGCAAAGTCTATGTCTGATCTTAAACTAACTTCTTTTCGTGAAAAATTTTCGTATGAATAACATCTCAAAACATACTTTGCAGCACAAAGTTCCCTGTAATCATTAAGAGGTAGCACTCCTGCTTCCTTGTAAGAGCCTAAAGTACAGGCATGAAAAGGAACTCCCAGAGATAACTTAAGTGCTTTACTGTCTATGCTTTGCAGTTTATTTAGCAAGTATTGTGGAGCGCTAAAAAACACCTCTTGTCCATACGTTAGTCTTGAGCGCACTAAAGGTAGCTAAAGATATAAGAGTTCTTGTGTCTTGCCCCCAGTGTTGTTTACATACAATTTTTAGAAAATTTAAACTCTTTCTTGCTTTATCTAGTATATAATTGATATGATTGTACCAGGACAATTTAGTGGTTAGAATAATGCCCAGAAATTTAACGTGTTGGGTGTATTGTATTTTAATGTCATCTATAGTAAATAGAAGGAGATTCTCAGGGTCATAACCTGAATTGAAAAGCATCATGTTTGTTTTTTCAAGCGACAAACTAAGCCCATTTTCTGTCATAAATGAGCTGATTTTATTCAGTTCACACTGGTAAAGTTTCTTGATATAGTTAAGAGTTTGGAGTGGAGTTTTTCTTTTTAATGTTACCTTCATCCATAAGCAAATGTCATCAGCATACTGAACTAAAACTGTTTTATTCGACAATTGTTTTGGTAAATCAGCAATTAAAATATTAAATAAAATAGGAGCAATTACTGACCCTTGGGGTAGACCCATTTCCAGAGATCTTGCGTTTGAATATGTCCCTCCTATTCTTGTCTGAATAGATCTATCTGCCAGAAAATGCTTGATGAAATTAAACATACACCCGAAATTCCAACAGTTTGTAACTTGATTAAAAGTTGATTATGCCATACTTGCTCATATGCTTTTCGTATGTCAAAAAATGTTGCAAGAATGCTTTTACGTCTGGCAAACTGTTGTTTGATTTGCGTTGTGAGTTTTACTAAATGCTCAATAGCTGATAGACCTTTCCTGAATCCAGCTTGATTCACAGGAATGATTTTATATTTTTTACAAAAATGAATAAGACGTCTTAAAATAATCCTTTCCATGAGTTTGCATGTATGAGATGTCAGGGCTATAGGTCTGTAGCTATTTTTATCAGTTCTTGGTTTTCCTTGCTTTTTAATTGGTACAACTATGGATTGCTTCCAAATAAGTGGAAGATGACCTTCAGTCCAACACTTTTGGAAAAAAAGATATAAAAAGTTGACCCAATTAGGTGGAAGATGACGTAACATTTCATTGGAAACTCCATCAAGTCCTACTGCTGTTTTCTTAGCACAGAGATTATCAAGACAAGCTTTCACCTCTTGTAACGTAATGGGTGCATTAATATAATGAGTTTGTAGGGATCAAGATCTGGAGAGTTGTGTCTGTTGCTCAATTCACGTTCCTCTCTAAGTTTTCTATTCTTTTCCGACAAACCAGTTCTACAACTGTTATTGGCAAATATTTCCACAAAAGCTTCAGCTTTTTCAAAATTTGAAGGTAGATCTGAGTTCTCTAATTTAATGGGACACTGAGGTAAGCTTATCCCATTTCTCATTTCTTTTATTTTGTCCCACACTTTCTGTAAATCTTTGTGGTCAGACACCTCTGACATGTAAAATGACGACCAATATTCTTTCTTTGCCTGGGCAACAATTCTGTTAGATCTATTTTTGGCTTTTTTTCATTTCTGTATAATTTGATTCAGATTTATTCTTTAGATAAGCTATTAATTTTAGTTTTCTTTCTTCTTTTGCTTGTTGACAGTTATCATTCCACCATACATTACCAATATTTTTATGAGAACTTATTCGTTTATGTTTAGGAATAGAACCACTTGCTGCAGATAAAACTGCATTTGTAAAGGATATAATTATATAGACTATCGATACATTGGCTATCCATATCTGGTGTGGTATATGATAGCAGAAGATTTGTAAATTTTTCCCAGTTAGCACGTTTATAATTAAAATTTGGGAACTTTGTCTTCTGGTGAATCTGTTAAGAATGATCTTTCTAGTTCCACTCTGGTCACAACTGGCAAATGATCGCTGTTGAGGGAATCAGTTATTGGGTTCCACTCACATTGTGGTACTAATTCAGGTGACACTAGGGTTAGATCAATTGCAGTTGCCCTGTGATTAGAATTGTCAGGTATGCGTGTTACACGACCATCGTTTAAAAGATATAGAGAGGATTCAACTAAATTTTCAACAAAGCGATTGCTTGTGACAATGTCACAGTCTTTCTCCCAGAAGGGTGGGTGAGCATTAAAGTCACCTACAATGATATACTTCTTGTCATGGTCTTCCTGCAATGTACGGAGCCATTCCGTGTTAACATCAGTGGGCCCTTGGGGCAAATAAACAGACACTATGGTTAACAATGATGCATTAAATGGAATAGACACAGCACATGAATGTAAGTTAGAAATATGGAGTGGAGCAGGACTGGGGCATGGTGTGTATATCACCCCTTTACGCACATAAATGGCTGTGTTAATTTTGCCAGTGGTATCAGCCTGTTGATGGATGGGAGGATAGAAATAACCAGAGATTTTAGGTAATTTTTCTCTTGTTATGTTTAACGACTGCATGGCTAGAATATCATAGTCGTTTTCTGCAAGATGTTGCACAAGATAGTCACAGTTTCTTTTCAGAGATCGACAATTCCATTGGAAAATTTGAACACCCTTTCCCATTATGAACTGATTGCTTAAATGATAAAAAAAAGAGAATAAGAAAGAAAAGAACAGCTAACCAAAACTCTCTAAAATGATGATGACAGAATATTCTGCCAATCAATAAATCAATATTGAATACAACAATAAGAGGAAACAGGGAAAAATACACTATAACAAACTATTCAATAGATTAGGTAGAGTCAGTAACAACGGAGCAAACAATTCCTCAGCAGGAAAAGACTTGGATTAAGTGGATAGTCTGCTATATTCTCGGGATGCAGAAAAGTTGGTGCATGGCAATGCCAGTTAATAATACTCAGACCAGTCATTGAAGGCATCGTAACTGGAGCACAGGCTTCTGTAGGGGTAGACTGGGTAGGACTGGAGACGGCGGAATCCGTGAGAGTGAGATGGTTTCAGGGGAGTTTTCCAAAGAAGATGACGCACGTGCCTCCCTATGTTGCCGGCAAGGATGCTGGTACCTCTTGCACTGGGGTGGATGCCGTCTCTAAGATGGTATGAATGAAAGTTGGTGTTTCTAACAAAGGTGATGTTGTCTACCTCAAATAGTTCAGATGTGACCATGGCATTAAATAGCTGGCATTTTACTTCTAACTGTGTGTCTGTAACAGCTGTAGCTTTGCTTACAACAAAACGGGTTTGAGGATTTTTCTTGGCCACTTCTCTAAGGGTGGTGACAAAGCTTCTGCTAAGATCAAGAGCATCTTTTAATTTAAGATCATTGATGCCGCTGTGCACCACCACTGCATCAGGTTTAATGGTAGATGTTGTGACAGCCTGCAGGGATTTTTGTACCTCGGAAAGAGTATGTGTTTTTTGCATGCAGGCATTTATGTTATAGGACTGCCCAAGTTGTTTCTCTTCCACCTGGTTAAGGACTGAGTCTTGCAGAATAATGACTTGCGGAAAGTGTTCTTTGTTCTGCTTGGGATGAGTTGTAGTTCTTTTCTTTTTGATGTCATTATTAGTGATGATGTCAGAACCAAAAGACGTACTTACGCTGGGAGTGGACTTGCCTTTCTGTAGTACTGTAGGCCTAGATCGTCGGGGACTCAGCGTGTTGGATGCCTTTGGCCTAGTGGCCTCCGCCTGTCCTGTTCCTGTTCGTGGAGGGGAGCCAGCAACCTCAGCGTAAGTACGGCTTGGTGTTTCGCTGTCGGTTTGCGTCCCTATGGTCACCATGGGAACGCGGTCAAGTCTGGTCTTCAGATTTTCTTCTTCTCGGTGGTTCAGCGTTTTTTCTAGTGACGAGACGCGTTCACACAGTGTCACTATCATTTGTGAAAGGTGAGCAATGGAGCTGTCGGACGTCTCTGCAGTCTGACTGGAGTTGTAGGCTGTCAGACTTGCTGGGCAGACTTCAGGGACAGTTGTTTCCAAGGGTTGACTTGCCGGTGCCTCAGTCCGATTTTTTGTTTTGGAATTTCTCGATTTTAGCAAACCGCCAATTGTCAGGGCGTTCTGCGAGGTCGCTCTGATGGGAATGGCAGTAGCCCGCGTAGTCATACTGTGTCTTTTCATATTTGACACAGAGATGCGCCAACTTTTTTCTGCTGGGAGAAACTAGCTGCTGAGTGTCTCCGCCATTTTGTCACGTGTGTGTGTGTCGAGAGAGAGAGATTATGTGTGTGTGTGTGTGTGTGTGTGTGTGTGTGTGTGTGTGTGTGTGTGTGTGTGTGTGTGTGTGTGTGTAAAGTGTGTGTGTGTGTGTGTGTGTGTGTGTGTGTGTGTGTGTGTGTGTGTGTGTGTGTGTGTGTGTGTGTGTGTGTAAAGTGTGTGTGTGTGTGTGTGTGTGTGTGTGTGTGTGTGTGTGTGTGAGTGTGAGTGTGTATGGAGGGGGTGGGAAGGGAGGAGGGGTTGGGATGAGCACATAGCAAAATTTCTACATTAAACAACTATAAGAACCAAAAATTAAAACCATAGAACAAGAATAATAAAAAGAAAGAAATAACATCTTAAACACTAACTTTGCAATTCATATAACTAGTTAAAAAAAACAAAAAAACATTAAACTATAAAAACCTGATAATAGGACTATGACTTAATGACAAGACAATTTCTTTCATTAGCGAAATGTCTTTTAGAATTTGCTCTATGCAAACGTACGTGAAAACAGGTAAAAAGTTTTTTCAAATCTCTGCATTCTAAAAGAATGTGACTTACTGTAATATTTTCGCCACAGATACATGTTGCTTTTTTTGAAAATTTCGATCTAAAAGCATTTAGCTTGAATCTATAGATAAGAGATACAACATTTCTATATTCATAAGTGTTACGGCATTTGATCTTATCAAAAGATAATAAATGGGTTACATCATCATTCTGGTGAGAACCAATACTTTACCAATACCAATTGATGTGCCATCTTTTGTTAGGATGGAGCCTAAGTATTTGAATTGGCTCACCTCTTCTAGTGTTTCTCCATTCATCTTTATTTCGGTGATGTCATTACTCGCGCTGTTGACCATGATCTTTGATTTCTCTGTACTGACCTCCATGCCGTATGCGCTCGCTCGATCTGTTAAATTGTCTGTGAGGATTTGCAGTTCTTGTTTGCTGCTGCCCATGAGGTCAATGTCATCTGCAAATCTGAGGTTGCAAAGGGGTCTAAACACTACAGAAACCATTAATAAACACTACAGATGTCACTGATAGACACTACAGAGGTCACTGATAGACACTACAGATGTCACTGATAGACACTACAGAGGTCACTGATAAACACTACAGAGGTCACTGATAGACTCTACAAAGGTCACTGATAGACTGTACAGAGGTCACTGACGGCCAACAGCTCATCAGGATGACTGATTGCAGGCAGGGGCTGACCCAGAGGCACAGTGGATCCCATTCATTCTGGAGCACTACCCCCACCTTCTGAACAGAACCCACTCCTACCCCCCTTCCACTTCAACCGAACCCCCTGTGTTGTGGCGAACATCGCTGGGCAAATTGTTCACGTTCGAGATAACCCTAACCCCAGTCCACGTCCCCGTCTCCACCAACCAGCGAACCAACAAAACTGGCAGTATGGGAGTGTGAGTGTGCTGAACTCACCAGACAGTCAGGATATGCATGTACAGGACAGTGACCAGCAGGACGATCGTGCTCAAGAGAGCTGTTTCTCGGCTTTGTTAAACATCGAAAATCAGGTGATGATGGTGATATCGAATCTAGAGTTCAAAAAATATCTAAGCAACAACCACAACCTCCGCCATGCTGCTGCCTCTCAGCTGCCCAGCATTCAAGATCCTTCTCTTCCCCAACACATACAGGATGGGGAATGTGACATTCTCGTCATTCATCGTCACTACGGGTTGCTGGTAGGAGAAATAAAGTCTGTTGGGGCCAGCAGCCACTTCAAAAGTCAGTCCCCAGCAGAGCAGACCTCGGTGATCAAAAAGAAAGTGGAGAGAGCCCTGAAACAGCTGCAGAACCAGGAGACAGCGCTGAGACACCTGCTGAGTGACCTGCCTCCTGTCACCATCCGCAAGGTATTGATGCTACCCAACATCACGTCACGCCAACTGCGAGAGGTTCTTGACAGTGATGCATCACTGCTCCAGGTGAGTGAGTTACACTATTGATTTAACGTCATTACTGATAGGTAAATGGGTCACACTGTTTGGTTGATGTCATTACTGGTTGGTAAATGTATCACATTGTCGAGTTGACGTCATTACTGTAGGTACACGAATCAGACTGTTGAGTTGACATCATTACTGATGGGTGAATGAATCACAGTTGATTTGATGTCATTACTGATAGTTAAATGCAACATACTGTTAAGTTGACGTCATTACTGATAGGTAAATGAACCAAAGGGCTGGTTGAACTCACGCCGTTTTTTCCTCAGACTCATGTACATCTGGGAATGAATAACAAAATTTACACACAAAAAAGTACATGGTGGCTTCCTTATGGATGTGGCAGTGATCCACACCTCGCCATTTCTCCCTCTGTTATTGTAGTTTTGTGCAAGAGAGCTTGATCTTTTACTCTTTTTTTTCATTCCTTTACTCCGAGAATAATGGAATACGAAGTTCTGTGATTATTTTTTACATCCAGTCCCTGTGTGCATGAAATTTAGTAAATTGTGTTGTTCATTCCCAGGAACACAAAAATGAGAACCTACTCTTGCTAAAGATGGAACCTGTTTTTAGGTGTGCCAGAGAAGTTCTGTGTGCACACAGGGCCTCAGTGTATAGTCTCAATTGAAGGACTTTCCTGGGAGTAGAGTTAGCCTTGATGTGAACTCCAGAGGTCAGATTCTCTTGAAGGGGTGTCGCGGTGGTGGCTCAAACCTGGCCATCAAATCACCAGGGCAACGCTCACTGCTTTAACCACCAGGCCATTTGCGAGCGGTGATGAATGCGAAGAAGAAAAGTTACCAGGTTTTAGCCAATGACTGGTGATGAAGTCCCAGTGTTACTTCAGTGTTGACTCTTTTGCTTGTTGTACATCGCTACTGCGTAATGGAAGGCGTGTTGCAAGACAATGAGAATCAATTCCATTTTCTGATGTTTAATGATGTAGTTTTTACAGCCAGGTCCATGTAATGCGCTTTGAACGTTATTGACTTCAGTGAAAATTTGAAAACAAAAAAGTTATCATCATCACTTGATTACAACATGAATACATTATTATTATCATTATAGTATCATTATGACACAATGTAAACAATATTAAGACACTTCCTGTAGCATCTTCTTTTTGAGGGAATCATGGATATCCACAGGGAATGCTAGGGTCAGCTGTCAGTTCCCTCATGACACAGTGTCCACAGTGTGAATGATGAAAACTGTCAGCCAGTACCAGCACTGACAGCGTCTTGCCCCAAAGTGATGGCTGTCATGTCATGTCATGTCAGTGACTGTGATGTGCAGAAACTGTGTCAGGGGCTCTCCTTACCTCAGGACGTCAAAGAGGCAGTTCGTCACTGCCTGTGTAAGGAAGTCGTGGAAAACCCCAACGAATGGTGGCAGAGATTGCAGACAGGTGGACCTGATCCCTGCATGGATGATCACCTGTATACAAGGCTTGTAGCCAGGTAAGATGATACTTGTAGACCCTGTCATCATCGTGTCTTTACCATCACCTGGTGACACTGTCATCATATCTTTACCATTACCTGGTGACACTGTCATCATGTCTTTACCATCACCTGGTGACACTGTCTCATCAATCATGTCTTTACCTCACCTGGTGACACTGTACATCATGTCTTTACTTCACCTGGTGACACTGTATCATCATGTCTTTACCATCACCTGGTGACACTGTCATCATATGTCTTTACCATCACCTGGTGACACTGTCATCATGTCTTTACCATCACCTGGTGACACTGTCATCATGTCTTTACCATCACCTGGTGACACTGTCATCATGTCTTTCACCATCACCTGGTGACACTGTCATCATGTCTTTACCATCACCTGGTGACACTGTCATATGTCTTCACCATCACCTGTGTGAAGTGATACACACATATTTATATATTGTCACGCTCCTTAAGGGAGTGTGAAGAAAACCCCACCCATACCCACTCTATCTAACTTCCCGACAACAACAAACGCAGAACACAGAGGAGAAATTTCCAATCTTTACTATTCAATTTCGATGATAATGAAAATCAACAATCAAAAAATAACAAGGCAAAACCAACGCACCAAAATGCACTTCCTCACACTCACAAAAATCTATATAATAAACAACAACAACAACAAAAAATAACAATGCAAAAATCACACGCAAAAAATATACAAGTTTTCACACCCACATACAACTGCACTCTAATCTAAATATTATATATTAACTCTAATTTAAGGTCCTGTATTTCTCACTCTTTTCTTTTTTCTCTAAAACAGTCTTTGAAGTCCAAAAATGAAATAAAAAAAATACCACACACAAAAACCACACACCAAAAGAATCACTTTCCTGACAATACGATGGAGAAGACGAAGAAGACGAAGAAGACGTGCTGGAGACGAGGTACAAGGTAGGACTTGACGACTGGAGGTAAACAGGAACTGGTGGTAAACGGGAACCTGTAAAAGGACTGTAAAAGGGATACTTACTAATCCTCCACATACACTGGTAACTTAAGTTATTTCTCGATTCTTTTTAGGTTGGCAAAATACTGTCTCTTCACACTCAAAGATTCCACCCAGTACTGGGGGAAAAATATATTTATATATATATATATATATATTATATATATATATATATATATATATATATATATATATATATATATATATATACCTTAATCTAATCCACATTCAACACTTCATAATAACTATCAACATCCGAATGGGTTTAATTAAAAAAACATTTGAAAGACTCTGTCATGAAGCATATTTAGAACAAAACAATATCAATCCATACTTACCATCAAACACACTCAATTGCACTGTATCGCACATAACTCAAAAATTTCCATATCAATTCCAACATTAAAAAAAATGCCCAGTATTACAAAACACAATGAAAACCCTTTCCACACGAACCCTTGATATTAAAAAAACAACCCAAACAACAACACATAACTAAGGATAAATACCCCTACGTTCGCTATACACCAATACTAGTGTTACTTCACGAAAAATAAATATAATTCAGAACAAAGCGCTCATGATATGCTTATATTTCTTCAGTCCAAATGTTTAGTTAACAACAAGAACCAATGCCCATTATCAGAACCAAAACAACGACACACCAAAACACCCGGAACCAGACATAACTACGACAAGTACAAACTCTCACCTGTCACTGGAACTGGTATGGCGCACTCCTGCACCCCAACCGAGTGACTGAACAAGCGACAAACAGTGACGAAGAACGAAGGCAGGAACTGGAGACTGAAACCTCCTACGAGGTGTAGGCTCTCCCTGCTTCTCAACGGAGGCAAAACTAAATATGCATGGCGCCCAACAGCAAAAACTGGAACGGCGACCACATTCTCCTGCTTAGCCTAAGCCTGCAGCTGCTCCGCTGATCTAACCGTTAGATCTACTCTCGCTGCGGAACTTCTCGAGAGATCTCGCCTAAGCCTAGATCTATACGAAGAGAAAATGAAATGAACATAGACAGCTATACACACAGAAGTAAGTGCAAAAATGCACGCACTGGACTACTAGCCACTATACACGTAAAACGATCTATTTAAAATATGCGAACCGTGACAATAATAATTATGTCATTGTGACCTCTGAATCATAGAAACCAAACTGTAAAAAAATCAGGATTCATCCAGTGGTGAATTTATGTCAGAGTCTTTATGACTACAGAGTGGAGACAACTCAGCATCTGGAAATACTTCAGCCTGACAGTCCTTTGTGTCAGTGAAATTACCATAAAGTATATACACACAGTGTTGTTTTTTTTTCTAGAACTTTTTCCAGCTTTTGAGGTCAATGATATTGCATATTGGCCTATAACTACTAATTGAAGATCTTGGCTCTCCCTGTTTTGGAACTGGTGTTATGACTGACCTCTTCCAGATAACAGGGAGTGGAAAGCTCCATTTAACCAACAGTTTTGGTAAAACGAAGGAAGTAATTCCTTCCAACTCAAAGGTAAATGGATTAGTAACTTACAGGAAATACCATCAATGTCAACTGCACTGTAATTAATGGACAAGGATGTTCAAGCCCCGTTAAACTCATTAAAAGCAAAAGGAAAATCGAGTAATGTTCCTGATTGGGACTGGATCTTTATATATGTCTTTATTTTCTTATGTGTCTTTAAAAATCTGAACTGGGGAATGGACACTTGACATATTTTTCTCACAAACACCTCCAGAAATGCTTCAGCTTAACCAGTGAAGAAGGTACAAGATATTTGTCAGTTTATGGTATAGGTTGGTTATCTGTGTCATTTTTCACTTCTGTAATCTTTTTCCATACTTTATTAACATGTTTCATAATGTGAAAACTTTGTTTCAGATCTGCCTTTCAGCCATTTTAAAGTGTTGCCTTTTTCAGAATTGTTGCTTCCTGACAATCCTTATTTCATCCATGGATAGTAAACTTTTTTCTTTAGTTTTGTAACTCTACATCTAGGCATTGAGTTATCTGCTGCCTGTATGGATGGCACTGCAGAATTGTTTTTATAGATTAATCATATCTTTATCTTCTATTACTATGATCCATACATTCAGCCGCGCTGTGCTGTGTAGGCGTTGTATGTTTTAAGTTGCAGTCGATCAGCTATTCGCTATGGGTTGTGCTTGGAAGGCACTTTACGCATTCCACCACCAGTGTAAGGTACCACTTGGTGGGGTTAATTGCGATATGCGTCTATCAGGGGAGTCTATGACTCAGTCGCTTACGCCACAGAACGGATAAGCACGCTGTGAGCCTTATGGTGGGACAAGACTTAACATTCAACTTGTTATCAACTGCATTTGGCATATTTACAAGAATTTGGAGGGTTTTCTAGTTTTGCTTCTTCATCAAAATCATCTTCATCCAACTGAATGATAATCATAAGATGGTCATTTTCTAGTGTGTCTTCATCAGTACATCAAACCACGTTAATGCCTAACTCCGGAGAAGCCAAGGACAAGTCTATAGAAGTGGGTTGATGATTGGCAACATCAGGTAATCTTGTAACACTTCCATCCTTCAGTAGAATCAGCTTTTAGTCTACAATATTTTCCACTAGCCTATTACAAGTTAAAAGCTGGAACAACCTGTTTTCCAAAAAGGTGCATGTGCATTGAAATCACCTAGAACTATCCATTTGTAGGTTGACAAATCCATGTTTTATCCAGTACGTGTTTTCTGCTTTGGAGCCTTTTGATTAGTACACTGACATTGCATTGAAAGAAGTATGCTTATTAATTTTAACAGTTACTGCTGTTGCAAATACTTCATCTGTATTATCTGGTATCTGTGATGAAGTCACAGATGTGTAATCTAGATCTGCTTGGACATATAGACCTATTGTAGTTCGAACTTTTCTAGATCTATTTGAACAAGAATATAAAGGTGGATGACAAACATTCTTTAGTTAGGGAAGCTATTTGCAACCCCATTTAAAGGCTGTAGTGCAAGGATGGAACAATTAGGTTCATATTAGTTATTTTGAAACTGCAGTAAATTCCTTAATATAGATCTGCAGTTCCATCGAAAAATTAAAACTTTGACGGTATTAATGGAAAGTAGTCTTCAATAAAATCTGATAATGGAGATGTAGAAAGTCACCAAACAACATTTGGGTAGAAGTAAGAGTCCATCTAATATTGATGGAGTGGCCATGGTTGAAATGATCTGGAATAACCTGCTGGATCTCCATACCACACACACACACACACACACACACACACATCTCTCTCTCTCTCTCTCTCTCTCTCTCTCTCTCTCTCTCTCTCTCTCTCTCTCTCTCTCTCTCTCTCTCTCTGCGTTGTATGTGTGAGTGTGTGTTTGTGTGTGCCGGTGTGTGTGTGTGTGTGTGTGTGTGTGTGTGTGTTTGTGTGTGCGGGTGGGTGTTGTGTATCTTATCTTGACTTTGGGGAAACATTGTTTACGACAGGGGGTGTTATGGAGGGTAGTTGTTGGTGTTTGATAGGTCTTGTTTATTCGTTTGATTGATTCACTTATGTATGTTTTTCATAGATTTTCTGATTTATCAATTATTGAATGGCAATATGAATGATTGATTTCCTTGGTATCTAACATTCATTTTTTAATTATTAATTCATTGATTTCTGACGCTTCGCAACGAAATGAGTCGCTTAGCACATTACTCAATTCTGCGCTAGGAGCCATTAAAGGCAGGTGGGAGTCAAGTTGTCAATGGTGAGATTTTGATCGATTATTAAACTATATCTATTAGTCTACCTTGTAATGAAATATCAAGGCATACTTTTCATTCCTTTTGCTTTTAAGATATGTTTTGAAAATACCCAAGCCCTCATTCTGACCACCTGTTACGAAAATAAACTTGCCCGTTTCTCATTTTGTCCCATCCTGCAGTCTATCATTTCAATTTGTAATAACTTTGCACAGAATTGTCCGATTTTCAATCTGTTTTTTTTTGTTTTGGATAGCCTTTTTATTGCAGATTGATAACTTGTGAATATCTAAAAACTGACCTCTGATGCAAAGCAACTCCTTATGTGGTGGAGCGTCACATTTATTCATGTTTTTTTCATTTTGTCCCCATAAGGGCCTGGTGTAAAGAAGCCTCTAGCTTATCCTATTACCCTTATCAAACATTTCGAGTTCGAGTTCGAGTTTTTCTCTCTCTCTCTCTCTCTCTCTCTCTCTCTCTCTCTCTCTCTCTCTCTCTCTCTCTCTCTCTCTCTCTCTCTCTCTCTCTCTCTCTCACACACACATGCACGCACGCGCGCGCGCGCGCGCGCACACACACACACACACACACACACACACACACACACACACACACACACACACACACACACACACACACACACACACATTCTGCTTCTGTTACTATATAAAAAGAAACCAAACGTAGCTATGACGCACTTCGATAGCTATAACTTTTCTTTGGGAAGGATTAGCTATTAATACTGTAAAGTATACACATCCTAGAGAATAACACACACACACACACACACACACACACACACACACACACACACACACACACACGCCCACACACACACGCGCGCGCGCGCGCGCTCGCACCCTCCCCCCCACCCGCCCCCCTCCACACACACAGATACACGCGCTCACACGCGCGAAGTCACGGAGAACATCTTGCGCACACATTAAATCCAGTTCCACTTTTCGTAAGGGTAGGCCATTGTGTGCCCGTGGGAACATGACAAGATTTACAAAACTGCATACACATAGGGACTGGATGTAAAGAAAGCACACGAGTACTTATTATATTATCCTCGATATAAAGGAATAAAATAAATAAAATGCAATAAATAAAATAAATAGAATAAAAATACCACTGTTTTTATTCTGAGCACTCTATCTGATCTTCCTTTCCTGTGATAGACTCCCTGCCAGGTCTCCTCCGGGGTCTCTCCCAAAAGAGGTGGTGGACATGCCTTCCCAAGTTTCCTGCAAGGATGCTGGTACCTCTGTCTGTAGGATGGATGGCATCTCTCATGAGCCTGCTGTTTCTGACATTCAAATTCTCATGTGATACAATAGAAACCTGATGTTGTGGGAGCTCAGCAATCAAATAGGCATTGAGCAGTTCTCTCCTACCTCAGGAGCTGCATCATTGACAGGAGCTATTCTGCTGACCACCACTTTCGCTTTGGGAAGCTTGTTTTTAATAGATCTAACAACAGCTACCATGTCTTTTGACACAGTTTTTGGATCAGTCCCTTTTAATATCTCGTTGATACCAGTATGTATGACTACACAGTCAACGTCATCTTCTGGATCAATAGTGCCAACCTGCTGTTGGCAGTCTGCAATCATAAAGATTTTCTTTTATGAGACTGAAAAGCGCTAGGAATACCCCAAACATCTTCCATTTACTTTTGTCAATGTTGAGTGGTGCAAAAATAGAACACGAGGAAGTGGCTGACGCTTTTGACGTCATCTACAGTGATGGGTTTCGAGATAACGTCATTGCTGCACGTTGCTTTTCTTTTGTATGCATACAGGTTTTGACTCTCCTTTGGGACTTGGGCGTGAAAAGGACGGGAGAGCTTGACTTGTTGCAGATGATTTTGTTATTTTTGCATAGGATGGAGGTTGCAAGGTGAGGGACTTACTTCCTGTCTGTCTGGGTAGCTACCCAACAAACACTTACTTGAATAATTCATTAATTGTTTCCTCCCTTGTTTTTGCCAGCCTAGCCACCAGATCCTGAATTCTATGACATAATTAATTGTCGATAGCTGTTGAGGTGGAATAATCAGTATCCCCTGTTGTCCCGTCCCTGGTAGCGAGTCTTTTCTTCTGTGAGAAGCTGAACAACTGTTGTCAGATTGGTCAGCACTTGGTTTTTCAAAAGTAGATGTTTCTGGCTCCTCCAAACTTGCTGGTGAAATGTCCCCTCTCTTAATTGTGGCACACTGCTGCCTTGATTTCGTCATTACTCTTTTATGAATACTCAGTGACTATATTTGCTATAAAAATGAAGTCTATTGCTATTATAGATCGCCAAATGGCGCAGGCATTGTGTGTGTGTGTGTGTGTGTGTGTGTGTGTGTGTGTGTGTGTGTGTGCGTGCGTGCGTGCGTGCGTGCGTGCGTGCGTGCGTGCGTGCGTGCGTGCGTGCGTGCGTGCGTGTGTGTGTGTCTGTATGTGTGCGCGCGTATGTGTGCGTGCGTGTGTGTGTTAGTGGGTGTGTGTACCTTTAAGTGTCTTTGCATGTGATAACACGAATAAACGAACAAAAATACAACAAGAATCACCCCACCCCTCCTCAGATAATAAAAAATCTGAAAGAAGCCCACGTTATCTCTCTAGTTTTACCTGTCCCTTGTCAGTCTTAAGCCCAGTTGCAAACCCATATGCATTTATCAGGGAGGGGAAACTGAACATCTCAAACTAAAACAAGAAAAAAATACAAAGATTTGTCAACAAGGCTTCTATCTAAACTGTTAACTATCTCCATCATAGACATGATTAATATCAGCCAATAGTTAATTTAGTCCAAATGACATTAATTCAAACGTTATTCTGCACAAAGTGCACACTCTAACGATAACTATTATTATATTTCTATTTTTGCTTGTATGACGAACATTTAAAAAAACAACAAATCAACCCAAAATTACGGTATTCAAAATCCTCAATTTTAAACTTCACTTGCAGTCTTCTTTCTGTACAAACGTAGATGGAAATGAAAGTCTAGAAGTTCCTGTCTCCCTGTATAGTTCCCATATTAAGCAGGATGTTGCTGCCACATACCTCTGTTATTAGATGACTGAGGAGCATTTACAGAAACTCACACTTTCCCCAAACCCAGATGTAACCATGTACAGCTGGCCGGTTTATGCAGGGTCAAAACAAAAGTAGCCTGTAGCCACGTTGCCTCTGCCTGCTTTGACCATCCCCAAATGGACAGATTGGGCAGGAAAGTGAAATCAGAATAGTAGATGCACTTGCATTGGCAGTAGCAGCCTTCCTTGTGTGGCTAGGTCTGGCTGTAAACGGAATCAATAGAAGAAGTAATCTTGCACTTCGAGAAATGGCTATCCTTTTCTGGTCATTTCTGGCAGGGTTGGGATGGGTGAGAACTGTGATAAACCGGTATGGTTTTGTGAATAACTACTTTAAAATCAACCACAGCCCCATTGCTTCTTGTAGAAGTAAAAAATATGCTATGAATAGTCTCTATTTGCCAAAAAGTGAAAAAGAGGCTGATAGTCAGTTCTGGCAGGCTAACCTTGATTTATAAAATATATATATATATATAGATTGGCCAAACTTGTTGAAAAGTATACGAATATTCACAATAAAAACTATTTCCATATGTTCACAGACGGATCTTTTTGTCGAAGAGGAAGACGGTAGAGCAGGTGCTGCTGTTGTAATTCCTGCACTAACATGTGTAAAACAATAATTATGCCTTGGGTAGTCATGTAACTATTTTTACTGCTGAACTCGTAGCCATCCCCATGGTTTTTAAATCATGTCTACTCTGCCCATGAGTGCCCGTCAAATATTTTATATGTAGATTCAAAATCGGTGTTATATGCGCTTAGATCTCTAAGTCAAAAGACAAGGCGCGAAATGAGGACTGACATAAAAAACCTTGTGCATGTTTTTCAGTTAAAGATGTGATTATTAGTAACATTCCTCTGGGTACCTGCACACTGTGGGATCAATGCCAATGAAAGGGTGGATGAAGCTGCCAGAAAAGCAGCTTACAATTCTGACAGTACTATCAGTCTTTCATTCCGTTAGATCTCCAGGAGTGTTACAGTCTCATAGAGAATACTCTATCTTCTGATGATTCCAAAATTTTCTCGAGAGTAAAAATTGCCAATATTGCAATAAGGGCATTAAAAAACACTACTACAAGAAAGACCAATACCCTCTTGTTTGATAATTTGTCTTTAAGTCCTAGACACATCATCGGCTTTATATATCGTTTTTGTTTAAAGCTCTCCCCACGAAATGTTGCAAAAACATTTAATGCTTATGTGGTGTACAAATCCCAGTGAATCATTTACTGTAGCACTGCCGATTCGCGGGGTGCTCAGTTTTAGAGAAAATGGGCCATTGCCATACTTCAAACAACCCCTTTTTTCTAGAGCACATTTTGAATGACTTTTAGCTTCTTGGCAATTTTTCTGGTGGTTTTCATGATAGTCAAGTTAGGATCTACCTTTGAGTAGGTAGGACCACGGCAGCCGCTAACGAAGCGTAGTGGAAAGTGGCAAATTAGATCTACTTTGCACCCAAATTTCTCCATCCAAATCTAAAAGAAAACTAAAAAAAAAAAAAAAAATGTAAAAAGTTTTATGCATTAACTTAACGTCTGTAATATCATTTTGCAAGAATGATGACTGGATAAATGCGAGCTATGATTTAATATCGGTAATAAACTTAAAAACTCGCTGCTACCGGAGCCTCACTGGCTGAAAACGCGACTCGGTGAATTTTCGTGCTTCGTCTTCCAACACGATCCGTCACCCTTTCACTATATAGACCTTGGTCCCTCCGTAGACCCCCCTCCCTCCCCTTGGGGGGATTTATGGGTGCATTTTTCTGAAACTTTGTTTATTTTAACGTGTTATGGTATATGTTACCCTCATGTAACCAGGTTATTTCAGGATATACAAGCAATTCAATATGGTAACCCTTCAGAAGGAAAATATTTAGGGGGTGAGGTTAATTTACATTATTTATATAAATATATTCTTACACATTCATATCAAATTTCGTACCAAAATAAAGGGTATTAAACAGGCTATCAACATATGTTAATGTCACCACTGCACAAAGAACGCCTGTCCCATATTTTAAAAACAAAACAGAAAATTGAAATGAAAACGCCGTACAATCCTGTCCTGCCTTCAACATCTACCTGCCAAAGTGTATAACGTTTATAGGTGTGTGTGTGTGCGCGCGCATGCTGCGTGCGTGCGTGCGTGCGTGTGTGTGTGTGTGTGTGTGTGTGTGTGTGTGTGTGTGTGTGTGTGTGTGTGTGTGTGTGTGCATGCGAGTGAGTGTACATTCGAATTTGTCAAAACTGTAAATTGCTGTTGATTGCTTGTGTGTTGTGTAGGTCAAATGCAAGCGCTTTGATTTGTTTTTACAAGATATAGCGCTATACAAGTTCCATGTATTATTATTATTATTATTATTATTATTATTATTATTATTATTATTATTATTGTTATCATCATCATTATTATTATTATGTTCAGTGACAGGGTGGTGGATGGGTGCCATATAGTCCACAGTTGACTGCTTCTTTTCTGTCCCTTCTCCTGTGAGTGATACCCACCCTCCCCATCCAGGGACAAGTTGACTTCCATTTGTGGCCTAGAATCTGGAGAAAAAAAAACACACCAAAAATCAGCAAGTTGAGCTTTGTAGACTGCCTCTGTGTTTGAGAAATGAGTTTCCACAACATGCAACTTAGGTTCTTCCTTTTATTTTGCAAAGCATGGAGGAACATCATGTGGCTCATACTGCACTGAGCATTGGCGGTCCTGATAATGAGGAGGAGGTTCTGTCTGAGACAGAAAAGTGTCAGGCATTGTGTTCCCAGTAACCTCTTGAATGACAATGCCATGAGTGGAGTGGGTGGTGTTGGCTCCTGATGGAGTTTCTTCGTTCAGGTCAAAGTTATCCCAGCAAAAATGGATAACCTTGTTCTCTGTCAAACTCACTGTTGAAGGAAGAAGACTTGCCCACTGAAGTACAGAATTGGCCATAGCAGTCTCAAGTCGCACAATGGTTTTGTATCCAGCAACATGACTAAACCTATTCAACAGTCTTATGATTTCAGAGCTGCCAGTTACATGTCTGACAGACATTCCAAGCAAAACATGTTTAGGCATTTTCCTCTTCCTTCCTGTCACAGATTAGCATATGTCCTGGGCAAATAAGGATGCCAATCTGGTGGTTTTGGGTTGCTCCATAGAACTACTCTTTCCAGATAGCAGTGTTTTAAGAAAGTCTGTGAAAATATCTGGAGGTTTAACAGCATCAGACTGAAGAAATTCTGCAGAAAGAGGCCATGGCATATCAGGCGTTGCCCTGAAAGCATCCATAATGTATCGGCGAAGAACATATGCAGATTCCTCAAGACGTCTTTCTTCTGAAGCTGCTGACACAAATGCTGTCTCAACTGCCTGACCCTGGGCAAGTTCATCACAATAAACAAGATCACGGCGGTGGTTCGGAGCCCAGAATTAAATTCTGAAGCTAAAATGTCTCATTATTTTTTTCTTTCAGTTTGTAAGTCTTGTATCCTGGGTTGTAGAAGTCAGGGGAATGTTGTTGCATGTATTCACAGTACTTCTCACCTAGCATGGTCATTCTCTCCACCTGTGAACCTCTGATTATTGCATTTTCATCATACTCGCATATGTACTCAAATGCCCTCTCCTATGCCTGTAGCCGCTCAGTAGTTTTCTGGTCTGTTGATGTTTCAGCATGCCTGTCTTCACATCTCAGATAGTCTTTTCTACAACCTTCGTGATAGTGAGCTTCACATACTACAAGATCTGTATCTTGATAATGAGTGAAAATGTCATCTTGTTTAGTTTTGGCTGCATCCTGTATAGACTGTTCTGCTGTCTTGGTGATACATTTTCCAAGTTTTCCAAAACATGGAACCCCTTTTCAAACTTTCTTTTTAAATTTCTTCTTGCAAAAAATGCAACTGTCTTTTGGAAGCAATGGGCCTGAAGTAGCGACAGCCCTTTAGGTTTTGATGGTCCTGCAACCTCCTCACTACCTGTCTCACGCTTTCTTTTCCTGGCAAATTTCACACTTGTAAACTGTGCATAACAGCTTCTGTGATAACCATGGCGTGTAAAGTCAAGGTCTTCTGGAATACAATTACAAATCTCATCTAGTCTATGACATGTCACATCTGAAGAACGTCTCAAGTGAAGAGACTTTTGAATAGTTTTTTTGTGCTTTCTTCAGTTAGTGGAGTTACAGTCTTTTCTGTTATTTTGGAAATGAATTATACAAGTTCTCCCACCCCTGGAAGTTTTTCTTTTGCACTTAAATGTACTTTTGAAGGTCACTGGATGTTCATCTGCCATGTTGAAATGTTCATTTTATACAGGAAACGTCACATGGGGAAGATGAAATACACTTTCAGTGAGAGACTGCACACTTGCCAGTGACTCCACTCTCCTCAAAAGTCTTTCGGATGAGACTGTAAACCGAGGCCCCGTGTGCGAACGTACCCAAAACGTCTTACGCACACGTTAAATCATGTTCCGCTTTTCGTAAGAGTAGGCCATTGTGTGCGGGTGGGAACAGATGAAAATATTTACACAACTGCATACACACGGGGACTGGATGAAAAAAGCACATGAGTGCTTATTCCATTATCCTCGATATAAAAGAATAAAATAAAAATAAAAATAAATAAAATGACCTGAAACATGATGGTTAAAATGGATACTAAAAGTACTACTCAACAGTTTGCCTTATCCCCAACGTTTGTGGTGGAGGACGCGGAACTGAAAAGAACAACGAATTATGACCACGCCTTGTTCTATTTTTAGATGTATGTTATCGTGTGTCACTTGAATGTGCTGTGGTGTGTGTGTGTGTGTGTGTGTGTGTGTGTGTGTGTGTGTGTGTGTGTGTGTGTGTGTTACACGCGTGCACACGCGCGCGACTGATCTGCATATTATGTGTAATTTCTTGAGGAAAAAAAAAAGAAACTAAAAAAAATCATAGACTCAAAGGGCTGTGGTTAACACATCCTCTTTGTTAATGATACTTATGGTTGTTGCAGTACTTACTGTGTGTTACAGACATTCTCTGATCAATAATAACATATTGATCTAGACTTATTTGTGCATACTTTGTGGAACATACTAATAGTTGGATACATTTCTGGCACTGGACACACAAGGCGTGAGATGAGAAAGTGCCGCTCAACTGATGGTGAGAGAACGGAACAGCGCTCGGCTGTGGTTGAGTGGTAAGACAGATTTCAGCTGCGTGCGGTTCGGACGGCCGCACATTAAAGTCATCACTGTAGTGTTTTAAATATGTCAGCAAAAAACTGTGCCTATATAATCGGGAAAATTATACTAGATGCTATTCACAATAAAATTATGAGAAGTTAAGCCAGATTTTGTGCAATAATCGCAGCGTGAACATCTCTACCCCAAAAACCTAAATATAGGGCGCAAAGAGGGGAAAATGCACTGTTGATACACCTCTCACTCCTGAAATAACCTGTATCCCAGAGGGTAACATGTCAAATGTTTCTACCAACATCATAAGCTTTCAGAAAAACAAAGTCAAAAATCCCCCCCAGGGGGGGGAGGTTTCCCTCTCCTAGATCATGGTCTAATACAAACCTATTCATAGTGCATACCATTGGAAAGAAGAAACTCTCCACTAACCGATTATATGAGAGACACTTTAGTGAAGTTTTTTTTTTAAATACAGTATAATGCGTTTAAAAATATCCTACATTTTTCGGAAGTCGTAGAAATTTCCCTATTAATCGTACAAAAAAATCCAACACAGCGTTAAAAAGCTCGTTTTTTCAAGAACAAAACCTCATTTCAGTTTATCGGTTTCCGTTAAATGACGTCTGATTCTTATTTGCATACAGCACCCCCCTTTTCTAACTGACCAAAAATGGCGGCCTTAGCGAGTCTACACATAGCTGCTTCAGACTTGCGATCGTCGATAGAGATTTTCGATGTGTACAGCGCATTTACACTCACATCTGAAGAAGTAAATGCTGTGCTTTTATTTTGTACGTAGTTACTATCGAATCTCGAATCTCGATGATTTTAGATTTAAAAACTTATCGTTGATCGCAAGTTTATCCCGGACTGGGATTGCAGGGAGCGAAGAACTAGGTCATCGAAGGGTGCTCTCAGAATTTATGAGCTCTCGTGAAATTTTTCTATTATAACAATAAATGAGGGTGATGATTCTGTTCAAAATAGTTTCTAGTAGTGTTTGTTTTTTTCTTAGGATCTGTACTTTGTTATATCGTGCCGAAATGTTGACGAAACATCGTGAAAACAAATGCAAGAATGATAACTCTTGCCTCGATCTAATTTCTAATAGAGATTTGGCCGATTTTGTTTACCGTTTGTTGTGTCTGTGTGCATGTAAGACCGCATTTTTAACAGAAATAGGGATTTAACGATTAGAAATCACTCCTGAATGCATCCATTTAAATTCCTGCAAAACAAAACTTTTTTTTTTTTAATCAGAGCATAAAGTGCTAATCAAATTGAGTAAAACTTTGTTCTCTCTGTTGGTTTATTATTTATTCTTTTTTATTTATACTTTTATATCGAGGATAACAGAATAAACAATCATGTGCTTTTTTTCATCCGGTCCCCGTGTGTATGCAGTTTTGTAAATATTGTCATCTGTTCCCACCGGCACACGATGGCCTACTCTTACGAAAAGCGGAACAGGATTTAACGTGTGCGCAAGATGTTCTGCGTGCGTTCGCACACGGGGCCTCGGTTTAAAGTCTCATCCGAAGGACTTTTGGGGAGAGTGGAGTCAGCATTGATGTTAACTCCAGGAAGAAAATTTCCTCGACCGGACTCGAACCCGGGTCTTCAAATTGCCAGCGCAATGTTCTGACCATTAAGCAGTGCATGAACTTTCTTCACTTCTTTTCATTCAGTTGTTTTGTTTCACCAAACATGTAGTTAGAAAGAAAAAAAAACACAAGAAAAACTGAAAACTTTGTAATGATTTTATTGTGCACAAACAAGCCTATTCAATACTAATTTCTCTCTCTCTCTCTCTCTCTCTCTCTCATCTCTCTCTCTCTCTCTCTCTCTCTCTCTCCTCTCTCTCTCTCTCTCTCTCTCTCTCTCTCTCTCTCTCTCACACACACACACACACACACACACAAAACACACACACACACACACACACACAGAGTCACACAAAGTCACACACACACAAATACAATATACATATATATATATATATATATATATATATATATATATATTACACACACACACACACACACACACCACACACACACACACACACACACACACACACACACACACAAATTCACACACACACAAACACACACACACACACACGATTCACACACACACACACACACACACACACACACACACACACACACACACACACACACACACACACACACACACACACACAACACACACACACACACACACACACACACACACATACACACACACACACACACACACACCACTCATACCTCTACAATTCATACTTGCATGTATGCACACTTAAATAAAATGTACAGACACTAAGAATACACACAGATTAAGCAACTCACAAAAATGTCCAAATTTGCATTTTTAATTGTACAAGAAAAATGTTAAAGAATACAACACTAATAAGTCTATATCATACAGGCATTGCAACAGTATGTCACACAGTGAAAGATATTTCAGCAGAGGTCTAGGAGGTCTGTGATATATTTAGGAAGAAACTATGCAAAGGTTAAAATCACTGGGCACAAAAAGGATACATGCAACATCTTAATGCAACATGTAAACTCACCAGAAACCTAAAAAAAAAAATAATAATAAAAGAACACAGATGATCACATGAGTACACCTATGATATATTGTACAGAAGATGCTTGACAAGACAAGGGAGGGGGGGGGGAAACAAAAAGAATCACTTGGAATGGCCTTATAAAGACATGCGCATTGTTTCAAGACAAACATTTTGATAGGTGTACCATTTTTGTCAGTCAATTAGAAACATATATGATGTTAATGCCTATGAGGGGGAGGGGGCTGAGTGGGGGGGGTGGGCTGAGTGGGGGGGTGAGTGGGGGGGGACCAGAATAACTTGGAATGCTCTTTAAAAAGACTCACTGTTTCAAGACAAATATTTTGATAGGTGTACCATTTCTATCAGTCAATTAGAAGCTGAGATATGATGTTAATGCCTATTGAGGGGGGGGGGGGAAGAGGAGGGGGGGAACCAGAATCACTTGGAATGCCCTTTAAAAAGACTCACTGTTTAAAGACAAATATTTTGATAGGTGTACCATTTCTATCAGTCAATTAGAAGCCGAGATATGATGTTAATGCCTATTGAGGAGGGGGGGAGAGGAGTGGAGGGGAGGGACCAGAATCACTTCGAGTGCCCTTTAAAAAGACTCACTGTTTAAAGACAAACATTTTGATAGGTGTACCATTTCTGTCAGTCAATTAGAAGCTGAGAAATGATGATATGCCTATGGGCTGGTTTTGTGTTATTATTTGGACAGGTTTTATGCTTCACAAATTGTTGTCATAGGGGTGTTTTGGATGACTGCAGTTTGCCTCTACATGATTTTCAGCTTAAAAAAAAAAAAACATAGCATCTGAGTAATAAGCACAAGCTGTAATATAGATCTTAGATACTTTTAGGCATTCTTGACATTTTTACAGGAGGGTAAAGTACCCCTTTCAGCTCAATTCGCGAGCTATTTTTAGAATTTTTCTCTGATTTTGATGTAAAATTCCATTTGTTTCCTTTGACTTATTTTTCTGCTTTTTAGATATTTGTTTCTTCAAAGTAGCATAAAATAATATAAAACTAGTTTCAGCACTGTCAGGTTCATAATAAGCATGAGGGAGATGTCCAAATAAGGCTTTATATAACGAAATGACATTTTTATCCCATCTGAAAAAATTTAAAGTGGTATATCTCAAAAACCGTCTAAGATAATGATATGAAATTTTGCATGCTTCTTGATCTTGCTACTATCTTTCATTTGAGATAACAAACATCAAATTCTATGACATCTGAAAAAATGAGTGGTCCTACCTACTTTGAGTGTTGTTAGCTGTTCCTGAAGTTTATTTCATTCTTGTGTTGCACTGGATATGTTATTTGCTATCTCAGGATGTTTTATCTTTATTCTTTTTATCAGTCCACACACACACACACACACACACACACACACACACACACACACACACACACACACACACACACACACACACACACACACACTCACACACACACACACACACACACACACACACACACACACACACATGCACGCACACACACATACACACACATACACACACACTTACACACATACACACACACACACACACACACACACACACACACACACATGCACGCACACACACATGCACACACGCACACACGCACACACGCAAACACGCACACACGCACACACAACACACACACACACACACACACACACACACACACACACACACACACACACACACACACACACAGAGCACAATTCGTGGGGTGGTGGTGGATCAAATGCACATGTAGTCATGCAAACGGAGGAAAATACCCACACACTCCACACATACACACTCAGCACATAAGTGAGACAGTTTACTTTATTTCAATTTTGTTTCTCGTTTAATATCACTATGAGTGAAGAGACGTTAAATTGAAGAAAGCAGACACGCACGCACACACACAGACATACACACACACACACACGCATGCACGAACGCACACACACATACAACCACACACACACAAACAATCACACCTTTAATCACACACACACACACTCACACACACACAAACACACACACACACACACACACACACACACACACACACACACACATGCACGCACGCACGCACGCACGCACGCACGCAATAACACACGCAATAACACACACACACACACACACACACACACACACACACACACACACACACACACACACACACACACGAATAGTCATATTCTTCGTTGTGGATATCTAAAACCACTTTTACCTGTTGCGCCTAATCTATCACTGGACCAGTTGTTGTCCGAACCATCGCGATTGTTGGACAATGTGTTAGCGTTAATAAGAAGTCCGATAATTCAGTATTTATAGTTTGTTAAAGTTAGTTTTATATCTTAACTTTGTTATCTGGCATTGGTTTCAGCTACTGTTCAGTTTTTATTGTTCAGGTTGGTTTTCTTTTTGGTCTAAAATCACTCATGTGAATAGACAACTGAAGAACACACACACACACACACACACACAACACACACACACACACACACACACACACACACACACACACACACACACACATACACACACACAGACACACACGCACGCACGCATGCACGCACGCATGCACGCACACACACACACACACACACACACGCGCGCGCGCAGTAACACACACACACACACACACACACACACACACACACACACACACACACACACACACACACACACACACACAACACACACACACACACACACACACACACACACACACAATCACACACACACGGGACGGGTATAGCCTAGTTGTGTAGTGGTCAAAACATTGCGCTCGCAATTTGACCACCCTAATCGGTTCCCGTACGATTCCCGTACGAGGGGATTTTTCCTCTGGAGTTAACATCAGTGCTGACTCCACTGTCCCTAGAAGTCCGCCGGATGAGACTATAAACCGAACCCCCGTGTGCCAACGCACGCAGAACATCTTGCACGCACATTAAATCTTGTTCTGCTTTTCGTAAGAGTCCTCCATTGTGTGCCGGTTGGAACAGATGACAAGATTTACAAAGCTGCGAACAAAAGAGGGCTGGATGTAAAAAAAGCACATGAGGGTTTATTCCATTATCCTCTATATAAAATAATAAACAAAATAATCTCACAGGCGCACGCGCACACACACACACACACACACACACACACACACACACACACACACACACACACACACACACACACACACACAATCACACAATCGCACACACATACAACGTGTTGAGAAACAGGGACTGTTACGTCATTTACATCAACTTGCCGTGCACTAGCTATAGTGTTATTCAGCTTTGCTCACATCAGATCTGTAGTAACTGTCTTACTTAATCCAGTGTGAACATTCTTGAATGAGTAGTTTGTCTGAAGTTTTTATGGATTCTTTAGTCAGTTAAAGTTGTATATTATTTTTTGGTCGGTAAAATCTTTTTCTGGGTTGGGTTTGTTTAGTTTTTAACTATTTATTTAATAGCATTGTTCTATATTATGCCTTCCAAACAACAAAGCGCGTTTCCCGTTATGCAGTGGAATGCCAGATCTATTTCCACTGATCTGTTCTATTTGATCCAGCACCTTGCTGAAAATCATTATCAAGTTGTGACGTTACAATCACTCAAAGTAACTAGAAATAAGCTGCCCAAGCTGCCTGGCTATTACTATCCACCTGTCCATCAGCAAGTTGATGCTGTAACTAAAGTCAGTGCAGCCATAGACATTCAAGAAGGGGTGGATTACTGCATATTATGGCCTTCACCAGTGCCTAACCAGGCCTCAGATATACATGCATGTGCAGCACGAGTAAATTTAGGGAAAACACATCTGATGATAACATAAAAGCTGTGTCTGTGTATCTGCCTAAGGGACCAAATGATCTGAATACTGAATGGATACACAACCTTTCAGATAGAGAAAAGTGCTTCATAGCAGAATATTTTAATGCACATGCTTCTTTCTATGTTAAAGAATGTGAAAACTTATCTCATAATTCATTTGTAGAAAATATAGTTGATTCCTGCCTTTGCTTGCTAAATGAGGGCAGTGTCACCAGAATTCTAGACATCACTAGTCACAAATCATCAGCCTTAGATCTGTCGTTTATCTTGTGCACATGTTAAATCCTGTTCCACTTTTCGTAAGAGTAGGCCATCGTGTGCTGGTGGGGACAGGCGACACCATTTACAAAACTGCACACTCACGGGAACTGTTTGTAAAAAAGCACATCAGAGCTTATTCCATTATCCTCGATATAAAAAGAATGAAAATAAATAAATGGACGAAGACGATAGGAAGTGTTGTGGAAGACCAAGAAAGGAAAGTACAGGCTAGAAAGCCACTACACAAACAGAATGGACGTGTGTTGGTGTTTTTGTGCCTTGAGACTAGAAACAATGTATAAACAAACAGAATGGACGTGTGTTGGTGTTTTTGTGCCTTAAGACTAGAAACAATGTATAAACAAACAGAATGGACGTGTGTTGGTGTTTTTGTGCCTTAAGACTAGAAACAATGTATAGTGATAAAAAAGGAAGTTATCTTAAACATGAGCAAAGTTTAAACCCCACAAAGTGTGATCATGAAACAACAATTTAAATCTAAAAAAATACTACAACAAATATTCAAGTGGACTGTGCAGTAAGCATCTAGCAATGGGAAAGGCTAACTTTGAATTTTCAAATACATTTTTAAGAGACAGCTCAGAAAATATAGGTAAAAGGTTTTTACAACAGGACACTCAAATACGATATGAGTATTGGAAATATGATCTCCACATAAACATCTGACATTTTTACAGAATGTTGTGATAATTTTGTGACTGCAAGAGTGTGAAGTCTTTCCTGCCCCATTTTCCTGAAAACTCCCTCACCAGTATATCCAATAGTTTTAATTTGGCATTTGAAACTGTGGTGGATCGGTAGTCTAGGTGGTAACGCGCCTTGTTAGAAAGCAAAAAGTCCGGGTCGGAGTGTGCTGTGCTTTGTATCCCGTTTGGGCCCAAAACATCCCCCATCCATTAGACCCTGAGTGGTGGTTTGGGCGCTAGTCTTCCGGATGAGACGATTAACCGATGTCCCATGTGTTACACATTACTATTTAGCGCACGTAAAAGAACCCACGGCAACAAAGGGGTTGACGCTGGAAAAAATTCCGTAGAAAAAAGCCACTCTGATAGGCTAAAGTTAAAGTCTGTCCCGAGCCTAAGGCTCATCAGGCCGGTGCTTATCTCGGTTTCTGTGGCGTTAAGCGACTGAGAGTCATAGACTCCCCCCTGGATAGGACGCCAGTCTATCGCAGGGTTAACCCCCAACGCAAGGTTGGTACCCCTTTTACACCTGGGTGGGGTGAGAAAATAGCCGTAAAGTGCCTTTTCCAAGGGCACAACACCATAGCCGATAGCTGGGATCGAACCCGCAACCTTTAGATTACGAGTCCAACCCCCTAACCACAAGACTACAGCGGCGGCTATTACTAGAAGTGAACAGACGTAAAGTTGGAACAACAACAATACACGGACCTGCTGACGCAAAGCTAAAGAGAGAGTGAGGAATGGGAGAGCAGACAGACAGATACAGACAGACAACAGATAGTCGTGTGGCTCTATGAACTATGTATCTATGTGGTCAGATACAGACAAACGACAGATAGACATGTGGCTCTATGACCTGTGTATCTGTGTGGTCAGATACAGACATGTGGTTCTATGAACCCTGTATATGTGTGGTCAGATACAGACATGTGGCTCTATGAACTGTGTATCTGTGTGGTCAGATACAGACATGTGGCTCTATGAACTGTGTATCTGTG
>JASPKP010000251.1:37500-42500 GCA_030674155.1 Stramonita haemastoma
CTATCGTTTTCATGTTACATTGTTTACAAAGACGATTTTCGCGCGGAATACCGTTGACCCCTCCTGTTTCAATCGGTAAAGAATGGTTGATACACCTGAATCTAAATAATGAAATCACATTGTTATATGGCAACTCACCAATGTACTTTTTCCTCTTAAAACATTTTTTGTAATTACGATAAAATATACATTTATTACTTCTTTGCAGTTCTTCTAACCATAACTTTACAAAATTATCTTTTAAAGCCTTAATGACGTTACGGCATACACTATCTTTGTTTACAAATGTCTGTGTTTCCCATACACAGTCAAACCCTGTTTCTATTAAAATTTTATGAACTTTTTTATCCATTCTGAGCAATACACACTCTTTGTATATAAATCATACAATATATGATATAATTTTGAAGAAGATTTGTCAGAATTGTCAGTAATAATATTAGACCAAAATTTAATTAACCTTGCACCAATCAGAACAGACAGGGGGTATATTCCAGTTTCACCACATATCAAATTAGTCATTGTGCTCCTTTTAAGTCTGAAGAGGTGTTTCAAAAACTTCAGTTGCAATTTTTTTCCAAAATAGCAATATTTTCATAACCCCAAACTTCACAGCCGTATAACAATACTGGAACAACCGTTATTTGATATAGATCGAGGACAACATCAACTGGAATATTTTGATTTCTGCTCATCTGCATCAAGGAAAATAACACACACACACACACACACACACACACACACACACACACACACACACACACACACACACACACACACACACACACACATGCGCACACATACATACGCACACGCGCACACACACCCATACCCCCACCCACCCACCCACACACTCACGCGCACACACGAACACACACACACACACACACACACACACACACACACACACACACACACACACACACACACACACACACATGGGGCGGGGTATAGCCTAGTGGTCAGAACATTGCGCTCGCAAATTGACGACCCGAGTTCGATTCCCGGTCGAGAGGATTTTTCCCCTAGAGTTAACATCAGTGCTGACTCCACTCCCCCCAAATGTCTTTCGGATGAGACTATAAACCGAGGCCCCGTGTGCTAACGTACACAGAACATCTTGCGCACACGTAAAATCCTGTTACGCTTTTCGTAAGAGTAGGCCATCGTGTTCCAGTGGGAACAGATGACATTTACAAAATTGCATACACACGGGGACTGGATGTAAAAAAGCACAAGAGTGCTTATTCCATTATCCTCGATATAATAGAATCAATCAATCAAATCAAAGAAATCAAAAGTAAGCATGCAAACGCGCTCGCATACCCCCCCCCCCCCCCCCCCCCCCCCCCCTTCCCAAAATATAAAGCACCTTTTCGGGAAAGATGCCACAAAACGGACCTGTTTGAGTCCCGTCTTGTCCCCGATTTTTGCCCAGCAGCAGAGCCCACAGCACCAAGAGAGTGCCGTACTGTATGCATACACACCTTACCAGTATCTTTGATATGCGTGGCGCGGGACTTGTGGCGACGCCACTCTTCCCGAGAGGCCCGGACCGGCCTGAATCTAGCAAGTTTGTGGCAAGGAAAGCGGAAAGAAAATGGTGCACCCCTGGAGTGTGCAGGCCTCAGCCACATGCTGGTGTACCGACATAATCACCAGTCAGAACTGCCTTCCATCAACACAAAGCCGCCACTGTATGTAACAGCTTTCTCTTGCAACCTGCTCTGCCCTTATAATCCTATCTAAAAGCGCGCCAAATCCCCCTCCCCCCTCCTTTCTCTCCTCTCCCTGTCTGTTTCCACTCTGGGCTAACTTTCTACCATTACTAGCAGCAGCAGGCCACTGTCTCCACCCCCTCTACCCACCCTAACAATACCTTCATCCACTTCACCATGCCATGGTAAAGAGTGGTGCCAGAGCTACTGAATCAATACCAGGGGGTTCTTTTTTTTCTATGGGGGGAGGGGGGTCCTCAGCTTAAGGTCCAAGTTCACCTAGGGTGATAGTTTTTGGATGGGACCGGTTTTTCCCACCTTGAAGGTAGCTGCATTCCGACTTCGGATGCATGCTGGGTATGTTCGTGTTTCCGTAACCCACCAAGTGTTGATATGATTTCTGGGATCTTTAGCACGCGTAATAAATTGTGATTTTTTTTTTAAAATCGAGTATAATGGGATAAGCACTCTTGTGCTTTTTTTCATCCAGTCCCTGTGTGTATGCAGTTTTGTAAATGTCATCTGTTCCCACCTGCACACGATGGCCTACTCTTACGAAAATCGGAGCAGGATTTAACGTGTGCGCAAAGTGATCTGTGTGCGTTCGCACACGGGCCTCGGTTTAAAGTTTCGTCCGAAGGACTTCTTCTGCATATGTATATACACAAATTGAATCAAGGCACTGGCGGGTCTGGACATGAAGTTGACCTGGGAGATTGTAAAAAATCACCACGCTTAATTGGCCAGACGCGCCAAGATTCGAACCCAGGACTTCATGGACTCAGGTTAACTTCTTTATTGCGGTGTTTAATCCAGGGGAAACTACTGGGAAAATTCGATGTAGTATTCCTGTAAAAGGTGTTACCTCCCTTTAACTCTCTCTCTCTCTCTCTCTCTCTCTCTCTCTCATCTCTCTCTCTCTCTCTCTCTCTCTCTCTCTCTCTCTCTCTCTCTCTCTCTCTCTCTCTCTCTCCTCTCTCTCTCTCTCTCTCTCTCTCTCTCTCTCTCTCTCCTTTGCCTTGCCTTGCCTTGCCTTGCCTTGCCTTGCCTTGCCTTGCCTTCCTCTCTCTCTCTCTCTCTCTCTCTCTCTCTCTCTCTCTCTCTCTCTCTCTCTCTCTCTCTCTCTCTCTCTCTCTCTCTCTCTCTCTCTCTCTCTCTCTCTCCACCCTCAACCACCATCAAAGTACATGTGCGCCTGCCGATATGTGCTTATAAATATAAGTGTGAGTAAGTGTGTGTGTGTGTGTGGTGTGTGTGTGTGTGTGTGTGTGTGTGTGTGTGTGTGTGTGTGTGTGTGTGCATTTGTGTGTGTTGTGTGTGTGTGTGTGTGTGTGTGTGTGTGTGTGTGTGTGTGTGTGTGTGTGTGTGTGTGTGTGTGATATTTGTATGTGCATTTGCGTGCGAGCGTGCATGCGTGAGTGAGTTGCGTATATGTATGTATGTATGTATGTATGTATGTATGTATGTATGTATGTATGTATGTATGTATGTATGTATGTATGTATGTATGTATGTGTGTGTGTGTGTGTGTGTGTGTGTGTGTGTGTGTGTGTGTGTGTGTGTGTGTGTGTGTGTGTGTGTGTGTGTGTGTAACCTACGTGTAGGAGTGAGTTTTATGTGTATTATTATCATACTATTATTACTATTGTTGATGTTATTCTTATTGTTATCATTATAATCATTGTATTATCTTTAGTTCCTTTTCAGTTCATTTTGTTGTTATGAGTTGTAACAATGTTGTAGCTAAATATTTTTGGGTGGACTTTTCTTGGTTGCTAAGCTGTTTATTTCATTATGTTCCTTTGTTTGCTCTTTATCTATTAACACTTCTCTTTTCATCTATAATCAAAATCATTTATTGTGACTTCTGATTTTCGTCTTCTGAATGAGTGCATTTTTATTACCTTATTATATATAATGTTCTTATTCCTTTATGTTGTTTGGTACTGCATATAGTTTTACTGTTTAGTATCTTTTTATCTTGATGTTACCCCTGAAAAGGGCGGGGACTGGATGTAAAAAAGCACATGAGTGCTTATCTATTATCCTCGAATAAAAGAATTTGTCTTGTCTTGTCTTGTCTTGTCTTGTCTTGTCTCTCTCTCTCTCTCTCTCCTCTCTCTCTCTCTCTCTCTCTCTCTCTCTCTCTCTCTCTCTCTCTCTCTCCTCTCTCTCTCTCTCTCTCTCTCTCTCCTCTCTCTCTCTCCTCTCTCTCTCTCTCTCTCTCTCTCTCTCAACAACAAAGCTGAGGAAGCAAGTTTCTTGGAAGGAAAGCTGGTAAGTGTACGCGACAAAAAACAAGCATTGCGCACAAGAATAATGACAATATACAGCAATATGATGCACCAGGGAAAAGTGCAGGGACCCCGCCACATGTACGCACACAAACAAACACACTGAAAAACACCAGCGCGCGCGCGCACGCGCGCATGCATACCCACCCCCCACCCGAAAAAGGTGCCGTTTTGAGCACAGATGCCGGCCAAAGAGCCGTTTTCAGCCCCGTCCGACCACCCCTTTTACACGGTGAAAGACCCCACGGCACCAAGACAATATCGTATTGTATGCAGACACTCTCTCCTTCCATCTTGGATAGGTGTGGCGCCGGATTTGTGGCGACACAGGAGCCTCGAAGAGCTAAGAAAGCTAGTTTGTGGGAAGGAAAGCTGGTAAGTGTACACGACAAAAAACAAGCATTGCGCACAAGAATAATGACAATATACAGCAATATGATGCACCAGGGCAAAGTGTAGGGTCCCCGCCATATGCGCACACACAAACGAACACACTGACAAACACCAGCGCGCGCGCGCATGAGCGCATGCGTACCCACCCCCCGCCCGAAAAAGGTGCCGTTTTGAGCACAGATGCCAGCCAAAGAGCCGTTTTCAGCCCCGTCCGACCCCCACTTTTACACGGTAAAAGACCCCACGGCACCAAGACAATATCGTACTGTATGCAGAAACTCTCTGCCACCATCTTGCATAGGTGTGGCGCCGGATTTGTGGCGACACGAGATCCTCGAAGAGCTAAGAAAGCTAGTTTCTCGGAAGGAAAACTGGTAAGTGTATGCGACAAAAAACAAGCATTGCGCACAAGAATAATGACAATAATATACAGCTATATGATGCACCAGGGCAAGATGTAGGGTCCATGCCACATGCGCGCACTCTAACAAACACATTGACAAACACCAGCGCGCGCGTGCGCGCATGCATAGACCCCCACCCCCCGCGGGGACCCGGCAGTTTGCTGTGGTGCATCATATTGCTGTATATTCTC
>JASPKP010002505.1:0-7500 GCA_030674155.1 Stramonita haemastoma
AACCGGGGGGGAAATCATATCCCCAGTCGCTTAAAAGCCACAAAAACCGGGAAAACAAACCCGGGCCCGATGGCCTTAGGGGTCGGGACAGATTTTTTGGGTTTGAATAGAACACAATAGGGGACACATAAATTTTTTCCCATACCTACATCTTCCACCGAATAAAATTTAAAATTTCCCATTTTCAGTTAGCCACAGAAAAGGGCCATGTGCCTTTTGGGGGAAAACAACAAATTTTTGGGCTGTATGGGCCCTTGGGTCCCTGGGTTAAAATTTTTCCCGGGGGGTTTTTAAATGTCTTCCCCCTTCGTAAAATTATCCCCCTTTTTAAAAAATTTTCAATTGAAAAAAAGGGGGTAAAAACAATGCAAAAGGGACCAAAATTCTTGTTTTTTTAAAAATGACTTACAAAGATTCCCAAATAAAGAAAAAAAAATAAAAAAAAAATAAATTCAGGTTAATGTCTTTCAGGACTTCTCTGAGAAGAACCATGCATGGGGGAAATATGGGGGTAGGTGGGGGGAAAAGGGGGGATTTAGGGGATATGTTTGGGGGGGGATAGGGGAGGGTGGGGTTTTGGGGGGGGGGGGAAGGGGGGGGATAAAGGTGGGGGGTAGGTGTAGGAAAGGGTGGTGTAGGGAAAGGGGGGGGGGGCCCAAAAGAAAAATGGGGGGAGGGAAGAAAAGGGGGTATGGGGGGGGTGGGGTTTGGGGGGGGAAAGGGGGGGAAAAGGGGGGGAAAAGGGGGGGGGTGGGTGGGGAAAAGGGGGTTTGGGTGGGGGGGGGGGTGGGGGAAATTTTGGGGGGGGGTGTAAAAAGGGGGGGGGGTTTTAGGGGGGGGTGGGGGATGGTGGGGTAAGTTTTCGGGGGGAAAAGGGGGTGGTGGGGTTGGTTTTAAAAAGGGGAGGATATTTGGGAGGTTGGGGCAAGGGGGGGTGGGTTTGGGGGGGGGGGTAGGGGGGGACTATGGGGGGGGGAGGGTTTTGGAAAGGGGGGGAAAAAGGTTTTTGGGGGGGTTTTTGGTGGGGGGGATGGGGGTAGGTTTGGGGGGGGTTTGGTGGGGGGGGGATGGGGGGGGGTGGTTAGGGGGGGAAAAGGGGGGGGGTAGGGGAAAGGGGGGTGGGGTTTTTTGGGGGAAAGGTTAGGTGGGGGGGGATGGGGGAGGACAATTTTGGGGGGGTGTGGGAGGGGAAAGGGGAGGAAATATGGGGGGGAAAATTTGGGTAGGGGGAAAAGGGGGGGTTTTGTGTGGAAAGGGGGGAGTTTAAAAGGGGGAAAGGGAAAAAAAGGGGGGAAAGGGGGGGAGGGGGTTAAAGGGGGGGATAAATGGGGAAGGGGGAAAGGGAAAGGGCTTTGGGGGGGGGGGAAAAGGGGAGGCCCCAAAGGTGGGGGGGGGAAGGGGGGGGGTTTAAAAGGGGGGGAATGGTGGGGGGGAAGGGGGGTATTGTGGAGTAGTTTAGGGGGTGGGGGGGGAAATTTGGGGGGTTTTTTGGGGTGGGGGGGGGGTGGGGGGAGGATGGGGGGGGGAAAAAGGGGGGAAGGGGGGGGGAGGGAGGGGGGAGGCCCAATTTGGGGTTTGGGGGGGGGGCCCAAGGGGGGGGGGGTGTAAAAGGGAAAGGGGGGGATGTAGGGAAAAGGGCCCAAAGGGGGGGGGGTTGTAGGGGGTTTGGAAAATTTTAGGGGGGTGTAGGGGGGGGGGGTCCCCAGGGGGGAAAAAGGGAAAAAGGGGGGGGCTGGGGGGAGTGGGGGGGCGAATTTTGGGGGGGGGGGGGGGGGGAGTTGGGGGGAGGAAGGTGGGGAAAAAGGGGCCCCAAGGGGGGGGGGAAAAGGGGGGAGGCAGTGGAGGGGGGTAGGGGTGAAGGGGGTGAAAGGGGTTTTGGGGGGGGTTTGGGGGGAAAGGGAAGGGGAAAAGGGGGGGAAAGGGGGGGGGGGGAGTAAAAGGTGGGTAAGTGAGGAAAGGGGCCCGGTGGGGTGGTGGGGGGGGGGTGTGGGGGGGGGGAGGGGGGGGGGAGGGAAAGGGGGGGGGAGGGGGAAGGAGGGGGGGTGGGAAGGGGGATTTTGGGAAGTGGGGGGGGGTGAGGGGAGGATTGGGGGGGAAAAGGGGGGGGGGGATGGGGGGGGGGGTGCGGGGGGGGTTTTTAAAGGGGGTGAGGGGGGAGGGGGTAAGGGGGGTGGGGGGGGGGTTGTGGGGAGGGGGGGGGGGGGAGATGGGGGGGAGGGGGGGGGGGGGGGTGGGGGGGGGATGGGGGGGGGGGTTAGGGGGAGTGGGGAAGGGGGGGTTTTAAGGGGGGGGAAAGGGGGGGATGGGGGAAAGGGGGGGTTTGGGGGGGGGAAAAGGTGGGGGGTTTTAAAAAAAGGGAGGAAAGGTGGGGAAATGTAGGGGGGGAGCCCGGTAGGGGATGGGTTGGGGGGGGGGTTTTTGCCTATTAAAATGTTTGCAAGGGGGGGGGGTAAAATGGGGGGGGGGTGGGGGTTTTGGTGGGGTTTGGGGAATTTGGGGGTGAAGGTGGGATAGGGGTTTTGGGGGGTGTGGGGAGGTGAGGGAAGGGGGGTATGATGAAAGGGGGGGGTTTAAAGGGGGTCGGTTTTTGGGGGGCCCCGGGGGGGGGGGGGGGTGGGTAGGAAACCGTTAGGGGGGGAAAAAGGGAATTTGGGGGGGGTTTGTCCTCCCCCCCGCTTTCCCCCCTTTAGCGGTTTTGCCCCCGCGACTTTCCCCTTTTTTTAGCAATCTGACTCTTTTCCAATCCTAAAAAGGGGGGGTTCGCTCTTGTTTGGGGGAAAAGGGTTTTTTAATCCTGGGTTTCTGTACAAACAATTTGGCCCAAACTGTTTTCTTTTTATTTTCTTCAGCTCCCCCCCGTTTTTTTGCTAGTTTGGGTGAAAAGGGGAAACCCCAAAGGGTTTTTTTTTACTGTCAAGTTTTTCCAAAAGTTCCCTTTCCCTTTTTTTAGTCCTGCTTGTTGAAAAACCATCCACAAAAAACTATTCCATTAAAAGGGTTAAAACAGAGTTTTTTGCAAACTTCCCACCGATCCTTTTCCTAAAAATGTCTGCTCCCCCGGGGGTCTTTCCTTTTTTGAGGACAAACTTTTCCTATGGGTTTTTTTTCTTGTTTTTTTTTTTTTTTTTGGATTTTTTTACAAATTTTAAAAAAATCCTGTTTGCATTTTTTTACTGTTCCTCTCAACTCTAAGACACAAAAAAACCCCAAATTGTCAAAGCTTGCCTTCCCCCTTTTTAAATCATACCGGGGGGTTTTAAAAAAGACTTTTCAATGCAAACAACGCAACACAATTTTAAAAAATCAACAAAGCTGGGACCCCCTTTTACCTTCTCCCCTCTTCAAGCACCCCAAAATAACGACAAATGTATAACAAATCAAAATAACACTCAAAATAAAAGGGCCCCCGGTTTTTTTAGTCTTATCCAAAGATTGCAAAGCAGCTCTTGGGGTTTGCTGAGACGACGTTTCTGCGAACTAATAGTATACGGGTAAATTTTTTGGCCGAGTCATTAATCAGGGAAGGTTAAAAGCAATTTACCTCAATTTGGGAAATTTAAAAATTTAAACTGAACCCCTTTTTTTGGGGGAAAGGGAAGCTGAGTTTATCTCCCCTCTCTCCCTCTCTCTCCCCTCCTCTCCTCCTTTTCTCTCTCTCCTCCTCCTCCCCACCTCTCCTTCTCTCCTCTCCTCCTCTCTCTCCCTCTCTCCCAACCTCTCCCCCCTTTTTCCCTCCCCCTCTCTCTCTCTTCCCCCTCTCTCTCTTCTCCCCTCTCCCCCTTCTCTCCCCTTTTCTCTCCCTTCTCCCCATAAAAAAGGAAGCAATCAAAAAAACTTCTCACCCCCAAAATTTTAGAGTGACAAAAGATTAAAATCTCAGCTGATTCCACCACGTACTCATCTATCAAATCTTGTCCCAAAAAAAATCACCATTGATTAAAATTAAACATTTTTTGATTTCCATTTTTCCCCAAGGGGAAAAAATTTTTTTTAAGCTTAAAAACAATCCTCAATAGACTAAAATTTTTCCAAAACCCCGTGAACCTGCCAGTGCAAAAAAATAAAACCGTTACTGTCTGTAAACGGTCTCAAAAGGTCCTTCGAAAAAAAACAACCTTGCAAAAAGGGGATTAAAACTTTAGTTAAATATCCTTTTCCCCCCCCCCCCAAAAACCCAAAATAAGCAAAAGCAAAACATGATGTTTTTGATACTTTTCAAAAAAAGGGCCACACACCTTAAAAACAAATTCCCAATGAATCATTCCAAATACTAAAGCCAAAGTTTTTCCCAACCCAAGAAAACTTGTTTTTAAAAAAATTTTTTATACTCGGCCCACGCTTTTTGGGAAAACCCCCCCCCCACTCAATTAAAAAAACATCAAAACATTAAAAAACCTTCAAAAAACACCTTCTAATCCACATGATGCATCAAAAATAACAAACCACACTTCTCCCCTCTCAAACTATCTGCCCTCTCCCTCCTCACTTCTCTCTGATTATGAAGATCTTATGACCTCAATCATAAGACTAAGTGAGATGTGTGTGTGTGTGTGTGTGTGTGTGTGTGTGTGTGTGTGTGTGTGTGTGTGTGTTGTGTGTGTGTGTGTGTGTGTGTGTGTGGTGTGTGAGTGGTGAGTGGTGTGTGTGGTGTGTGTTGTGTGGTTGTGTGTGCGTGCGTGCGTGCGTGCGTGCATGTGTGCGTGGTGTGTGCGTGTGTGTGTGTGTGGTGTGTGTGTGTTGTGTGTGTGTGTGTGTGTGTGTGTGTGTGTGTGGTGTGTGTGTGTTGTGTGTGTGAGTTGGGGCTTTTTTGTTCAAAAATTTATGTTTTATGGGATTTATATTGATAGATGGTAGTGGATTGATGTCTTCAGTCATTTCACCTGATCATATTCTCATGTTTGCTCTTTAATTATTGCGCCTTTTTTTTTTTTTTTTTTTTTTTTTTTGCTTTGCTTTTTTGCTTTTTTTTTTTTTTTTTTTTTGTATTCAAATCAAAATCCTCATTGATTCTTACTTTATATTTTCGTTTCTGAATGAGTGCCTTTTATAACATTACCTTAATATTGTATCTCTGTCTTATTTCTTACCTGTTGTTGTTGTTCTTTCCCACCTTTTATCAAAATCTTATGTTTTATGGGACATATTTTGATGATAGATAATGGTGGATTGATGTTTTCAGTCAACTAACCTCATCATACTCTCATGTTTGATCTTTAATTATTGCGCCTTTTTTGTTTTGTTTCGTTTTGTTTTGTTTTTGTTGTTTTTTTGGTTTTGTTTTGTATGTTTTTTTTGTGTTTGTTTTTTGTTTTTGTTTTGTTGTTGTTGTTGTTTTTTTTTTTATTCAAATCAAAATCATCATTGATTCTTACGTCTTATTTTCGTTTCTGAATGAGTGCCTTCTTTATAACATTACCTTAATATTGTATCTCTGTCTATTTCTCACCTGTTGTTTGATACTTGGTAAGGTTTTTTTTGCTCTTGGTAATTGGATCATTATAATTGTTCTTGTTTAGTTGAGGCTATCTTTTTATCTTGATGTTATCCCTGAAAAGGGCGGAACATCTTGCGCACACGTTAAATCCTGTTCCGCTTTTCGTAAGAGTAGGCCATCGTGTGCCAGTGGGAACAGATGACATTTATAAAACTGCACACACACGGGGACTGGATGTAAAAAAGCACAAGAGTGCTTATTCCATTATCCTCGATATAAAAGAATAAATGAAATCAAATCAATCAAATCTCTGGTCAGTACATTGCGCTCGCAATTTGATGACCCCGATTCGATTCCCGTTCGAGGAGATTTCCCCCCTGGAGTTAACATCAGTGCCGACTCCACTCCCCCCAAAAGTCCTTCGGATGAGACTTTAAACCGAGGCCCCGTGTGTGAACACACGCAGAACATCTTGCGCACATGTTAAACCCTGTTCCGCTTTTCGTAAGAGTAGGCCATCGTGTGCCGGTGGGAACATTTGACATTTACAAAACTGCACACACATGGGGACTAGGTGTAAAAAGAAACAAGAGTGCTTATTCCATTATCCTCGATATAAGATAATAATAAATAAATAAATAAATAAATATTTCGTGGGTTTTTTTTGCTCCTGGGCTTCAGGTACTCAGGCGAAAACAACAAGGGACGCTACTCTCACTTCTCCAACAGTCAAAGTTCAGACGATTGCTTTGGCAAACCATAATTATCGCATGGCGATGTCGGCTGCAAAGTTTGCAAAGTGGTTCTTTTTGGGGCTTTTCCCTTTTCTTGGTATCGTGGTTGTCATTCGCACCATCACCTTCCAAGTCAGGAATGACCCTGTAAGAAAATGCAAAAGCTCGGATGCAGATTTCATTCCGCTGACGGACAGACGATTGGAAAACTTTCGACAAGCCCTTCGTTTTGAAACGGTGTCGAGAGATGTTGACGACTACAACCGCGAGGAGTTGGCACGACTGGGAAAGTTCATCGTGGAAGGTGTTAGGTGTTGTGTGTGTGTGTGTGTGTGTGTGTGTGTGTGTGTGTGTGTGTGTATGTGTGTGTGTGTGTGTGTGTTTGCGCGCGCGCGCGCGCGTGTGTGTGTGTGTGTGTGTGTGTGTGTGTGTGCACGTGCGTGTGTGTGCGTGTGTGCGCGCACGCGCGCGCGCGCGCGCGCGCGCGTGTGTGTGTGTGTGTGTGTGTGTTTGTTTTGTTTAATGCCCTTCACTGCTAGGTGATATAGACACACCCACATTCAAACCATCACCTCTCTCTCTCTCTCTCTCTCTCTCTCTCTCTCTCTCTCATCTCTCTCTCTCTCTCTCTCTCTCTCTCTCTCTCTCTCTGGGGGCGGATAGCCTAGTGGTCAGAACATTGCGCTGGCAATTTGAAGACCCGGGTTCGAGTCTGGTCGAGGAAATTTTCTTCCCGGAGTTAACATCAGTGCTGACTCCACTCTCCCCAAAAGTCCTTGGATGAGACTTTAAACCGAGGCCCCGTGTGCAAACGCACACAGAACATCTTGCACACACGTTAAATCCTGTTCCGCTTTTCGTAAGAGTAGGCCATCGTGTGCCGGTGGGAACAGATGACAATATTTACAAAACTGCATACACACGGGACCGGATGAAAAAAAGCACATGATTGCTTATTCTGTTATCCTCGATATAAAAGAATAAATAAAGGATATAGAGGATAACTACAGTAGAGGTCTTACTGGAGAGGAATATATAACCTCAGCAACTGATGTTATGAACTGCTGAGAGTCATATAAAACTTCTTGAACAGTGGCATATCTTTATTTTAATATCCAGTCCTCTCCTTTTAAACAGGGCAATAAGAATTGGGCAATCAAACAATAAATGGTGGATTGAAAGAGGTTGAAAACAGCAACATGACACATTTTTAGAATATTTGGTATTCCATGCATTTAGCCTCAGTTTATATAGTAAAATTTCTAGTTTACGAGAACAAGAAATATGTTCAAAATGTGATGTTTTCATTTTGGAATGCATTCTATTCATCAA
>JASPKP010002505.1:10000-12500 GCA_030674155.1 Stramonita haemastoma
ATGAGATGGTTCATTAGGACACGTATTATAATCAACAATGTGGATGGACAATGAACTAAATGTTTCTGGTGCTGGATACGATACACAGGAGAGACAGACCCTGATGGGTGTGTGGTGGTGGTTTGTGCAGGCAATATTGGAGGCTGTGGAGTTTCTCTTGTCCAGTGGGTTCCAGCCCCGCAGGTCCTTCTTCATGGCCTTTGGACACGATGAAGAAGTAAGAAAAACAGTCGATTGCTAAAACTGCACAACTGATTAATTTTCAGCTTTGTGGGTCATTACCTGGTTTGAGGCATGACGAAGAAGTAAGAACAACGGTCGATTGCTAAAACTGCAGAACTGATTAATTTTCAGCTATGTGGGTCATTACCTGGTTTGTATTTGTATTTTGTACCACTTTATGTCACAGCAGATTTCTCTGCGTGAAATTCGAGCTGCTCTCCCCGGGGAGAGCGCGTCGCCACATGTGCAGCACCTACCCATGTAAAAAATTTTTTCCTGCATGCAATGTATTTGTTTCCCTATCAGAGTGGCTTTTTTCTACAGAATTTTGCCAGGGTCAACCCCCTTGTTGCCGTGGGTTCTTTTACGTGTGCTAAATAGTGATGTGTAAACACACGGGACCTCGGTTTATCGTCTCATCCGAAAGACTAGCGCCCAGACCACCACTCAGATATATCTATATCTATATCTATATCTATATCTATATCTATATCTATATCTAGTCAAAGTCAAGTCAAGTCAAAAACACTTTAATCATCCCTGAAGGGCAATTACAATACTGACAGGCATATTGATACAAATCATAATCAAACATATGAAGGAGCTACATTTCTTATTTGTTCAAACATTATATAACTTCAAATAAAATGTCACAAACACTCACACTTTACGCGGGCGCGCTTGCACACACGCAAACACACGCATACACACACACTATATCTATATCTATCTATCTATCTATCTATCTATCTATCTATCTATCTATCTATCTATCTATCTATCTATCTATCTATCTATCTATCTATCTATCTATCTATCTATCTATCTATCTATCTATCTATCTATCTATCTATCTATCTCTCTCTCTCTCTCTCTCTCTCTCTCTCTCTCTCTCTCTCTCTCTCTCTCTCTCTCTCTCTCTCTCTCTCTCTCTCTCTCTCTCTCTCTCTCTCTCTCTATCTATCTATCTATCTATGCATTCATCTTTTTTATTCAAATCGCATGTGGATTTCAAAAGAAAATCTGATCTCTAATCAGGGTGCGGGCCTGATGAAAAATAAAGAAGAATATAAATGCTTATGTATAACCTTTAAAAATGTAGATCATTCAATTTGTTTCCATCTTGAAAACATGATGAGCAACTGAGTGTGCATTGCCTGGTCAGAGAGAGGTAGTACATGATCATCCCTCTTTTTTTTGTTGGTTACAGTGTAGTATGTGCTGTGCAGCAAATGTGTAGTTACAGTGTAGTAAGTGTGTAGTTTCAATGTGTAGTTTCAGTGTTGTCAGTGTGTAGTTGCAGTGTAGTCAGTGCGTAGTTACAGTGTAGTCAGTGTGTAGTTGCAGTGTAGTCAGTGTGTAGTTACAGTGTAGTCAGTGTGTAGTTACAGTGGAGTTAATGTGTAGTTACAGTGTAGTCAGCGTGTATTTCAAGTGTAGTCGGTGTGTAGTTACTGTGTAGTCAGTGTGTAGTTACAGTGTAGTCAATGTGTAGTTACAGTGTAGTCAGTGTGTACTTACAGTGTGGTTACAGTGTGGTTACAGTGTTGTCAGTGTGTAGTTTCAGTGTGGTTACAGTGTTGTCAGTGTGTACTTACAGTGTGGTTACAGTGTGTAGTTACAGTGTAGTCAGTGTGTAGTTTCAGTGTGGTTACAGTGTTGTCAGTGTGTAGTTACAGTGCATAGTTACAGTGTAGTCAGTGTGTAGTTACAGTGTAGTCAGTGTGTACTTACAGTGTGGTTACAGTGTTGTCAGTGTATAGTTACAGTGCATAGTTACAGTGTAGTCAGTGTGTAGTTACAGTGCATAGTTACAGTGTAGTCAGTGTGTAGTTACAGTGCGTAGTTACAGTGTAGTCAGTGTATAGTTACAGTGTGTAGTTACAGTGTAGTCAGTGTATAGTTACAGTGTGTAGTTACAGTGTAGTCAGTGTGTAGTTACAGTGTGGTTACAATGTAGTCAGTGTGTAGTTACAGTGCATAGTTACAGTGTAGTCAGTGTGTAGTTACAGTGCGTAGTTACAGTGTAGTCAGTGTGTAGTTACAGTGCATAGTTACAGTGTAGTCAGTGTGTAGTTACAGTGCGTAGTTACAGTGTAGTCAATGTGTAATTACAGTGCATAGTTACAGTGTAGTCAGTGTGTAGTTACAGTGCATAGTTACAGTGTAGTCAGTGTGTAGTTACAGTGCATAGTTACAGTGTAGTCAGTGTGTAGTTACAGTGCATAGTTACAGTGTAGTCAGTGTGTAGTTACAGTGCGTAGTTACAGTGTAGTCA
>JASPKP010002505.1:17500-20000 GCA_030674155.1 Stramonita haemastoma
TCTTCAATTTTACGTCCTTCCACATAAAGTGATACCGGTGTGTGTGTGTGTGTGTGTGTGTGTGTGTGTGTGTGTGTGTGTGTGTGTGTGTGTGTGTGTGTGTGTTACGCTCCCTGGAGTTAACATCAGTGCTGACTCCACTCACCCCAAAAGTCCTTCGGATGAGACTTTAAACCGAGGCCCCGTGTGCAAACACACGCAGAACATCTTGCGCACACGTAAAATCCTGTTCTGCTTTTCGTAATAGTAGGCCATCATGTGCCGGTGGGAACAGATGACATTTACAAAACAGCATACACACGGGGACTGGATGAAAAAAAGCACAAGACTGCTTATTCCATTATCCTCGATATAAAAGAATAAATCAAATCAAAATCAAACCATTACACACACGCACACGCACACACACACACACACACATTTGCATATAGAGTTATACATCTCTCTTTCTCTGTGTCTGTCTGTCTGTCTGTCTGTCTGTCTGTCTGTCTGTCTCTCCTCTCTTTCTGTATCTATCTCTTTCTCTTTGTCTCCCCTTCCCCCCCCCCCCCCTCTCCTCTCTTTCTCTCTCTCTATTCTCTCTCTTCCTCTTGGGTCTCTGTCTCCGCCCTCTGTCTGTCTTCTCTGTCTGTCTCTCTCTCTCTGTCGTCTGTCTGTCTTCTCTAGTCTCTGTCTGTCTGTGTTTCCTTCTGTCCTCTGCCCTTGTCGTCTGTCTGTCTGTCTTGTTTTCAGTCTGTGTGTCTGTGTGTGTGTGTTTGTGTGTGTGTGTGTGTGGTGTTGTGTGTTGTGTGTGTGTGTGTGTGTGTGTCTCTCTCTCTCTCTGCTCTCTCTCTCTCTTCTCTCTCTCTCTCTATACTGTGCGATACTGTCTGCGTTTGGAAACCACCCTCAATCCCTAGCATTGTTCTTGGCAATCATGATGTCGCATGGAAAGAGCCATGTTCGAGCATCTGGCACCTGACGTGAGTAAGCTCCCCTCAAAATCATCTCCCTTCTGTGTTCTTTTCAGACGCGATGACAGGGAAGAAAGTGAAGATTTTTATGCTCTCTGTCAATCGTTCATATAGTGTCATACATCTCTCTTTCTTTCTCTGTGTCTGTATGTCTCTCTCTCTCTCTCTCTCTCATCTCTCTCTCTCTCTCTCTCTCTCCTCTCTCTCTCTCTCTCTCTCTCTCTCTCTCTCTCCTCTCTCCTCTCTCTCTCTCTCTCTCCTTCTCTCTTTCTGTTCTCTCTCTCCTCTCTCTCTCTCTCTCTCTCCTCTCTCTCTCTCTCTCTCTCTCTCTCTCTCTCTCTCTCTCTCTCTCCTTGGGGAAGAAAGTGAAGATTTTTATGTTCTCTGTCAATCATTCATCTTGTCATGTTTGTGCTGCACCTGGCACCTAATGCGAGTTAGCTCCCTTTGAACTTATCTCCCCTCTGTGTTTTTGTCAATGTCTGTCTCTCCAAGTCGATTGATCACAGCGAAGAACGTGAAGATTTTTATGTGCTCTTTTGTCAGGGCTATTAGTTTTTCCCACTTTTACTTTAGCTCCTTTCAGTCAACTGCTATCCATTCCATCCCAGCTGGTGCTAACTATAGCAGGAACTAACAGCTCTTGGACTTGGTAAAAGGAAGGGGCGCGCTAAAGTATTTTTAGCACTGGGCCTGGACCCTTGACTGAGTTATGCTGGATTTGTGTGCTGTGTCATGGTCACTGGAAAGTATTGAAGATTTTTATGTGCTCTGTCGATCATTCATCTTATCATGTCTATGCCCTTGGCAGCTGATGTGTCTCTTATTGAAATTACCTCCCTTTTATCTTCTCTCCAGTGTCCTCCTCCTCCTCTTCCAGTGCTTGCTGTGAGAGTAACTACCAGTGTTGAGGTCTGTCTGTGGTCTATGAATCATACATACTGTCATGTTTGTCTGAGTACCTTCTTTTTTGCCCAAGGTTCAGACAGCAACTGTTGTTGTCTGTCGTGAGCGAAAATGCATTGTGTTTCTGTCAAGCATCCGACTAGTTGGGCCCAGGGCATCTAACTGTGGTATGGGAGAATATTGTTATCTTTTAAGTCTTTCTGGAAAAAAGGTAGGAGAATGGACCAAGAAGGCAGAAAAGAGACAAGAAGGAGATGACATGAAGAAAAGGAGCAAAGCAGGAACAAAGAGAAGGATAGAAAAGGGAATTCCTGGCACAGTATTTCCAGGAGGCGGGGATGCTAGTTATACTGACAGGCCCCTTACCTCCACATGGGGGAATGTTTGGCTGTTTGTATGCACACCTGACTTTGAGATCATCTGTCTCATGTAATCAGTTTCTGCCACTTCCAGTGGATGCAATCATAGGTATGAGTGTAGGATTTTTCTGTGCTCTATGAATTGTACATCCTTTTACGTTGAAGCATCTGGCCAGGTGATTTTACATCTGGTATTGAAATGATGGCCTCTCTGTCTGCTGTGTTATTTCCATCTCATCCATTTCTGTGATCATGCAGGTATGTGACCTTTGAATACTCTGT
>JASPKP010002506.1:0-7500 GCA_030674155.1 Stramonita haemastoma
CGCATGCACACACACACACCACACACACACACACACACACACACACACACAACACTCACTCATCACACACACTGCATGCATAGTTGTATTCCAATGCACAAATGATTACAACATGTCATACTATAAGAGCACTACTAGTTGGATAAGATGTAATGTAATACTTTATTTTTTAAGAAATTAGCACTTAGTAAAGAAACGTACGTCGACTTTGCTAAACGAATCCCATATATCATACCCTGTTCAGCTCTCTGTCTCTGTGTGTCTCTGTGTGTGTGTGTGTGTGTGTGTGTGTGTGTGTGTGTGTGTGTGTGTGTGTGTTGTGTGTGTGTGTTGTTGTCTGTTGTTGTTGTCTGTTGTCGTCTGTCTGTCTGTCTGTCTGTCGTCTGTCTCTGTCTGTCTTCTGTCTCTCTCTCTCTCTCTCTCTCTCTCTCTCTCTCTCTCTCTCTCTCCTCTCTCTCTCTCTCTCTCTCTCTCTCCTCTCTCTCTCTCTCCTCCTCTCTCCTCTCCTTTAGAATGAAATTTATTGATGACATGTAGGCGAACCTGTGAGTGAGAGAGAGAGAGAGAGAGAGAGAGAGAGAGAGAGGAGAGAGAGAGAGAGAGAGAGGGTGTGTGTGTGTGTGTGTGGTGTGTGGTGTGTGTGTGGTGTGTGTGTGTGTGTGTGTGTGTGTGTGTTGGTTTGTTGTTGTTGTGTGCTGTTGTTGTTTCTGTTTTATAATGTTTGTTTTTGGTTGTTTTGTTGTGTTGTTGTTTTTCTCCCTTTTATCAAAATGTTTATGTTATTATTGGGACTTATTTTGATGATGTGGTGATTGGATTGATGTTTTTCAGTTATTTAACCTCATCTTGTCATGTTTGCTCTTTAATTATTGCGCTTTTTTTTGGTTGATTTTTTCTCGTTTTTTTTTCAAATGAAAATTATCATTGATTCTTACATCTTATTTTGTTTTGAATGAGTTCCTTTTTTATTGAACATTACCTTAATTTGTATCTCTGTTTATTTCTTACCTGTTGTTTGATACTTGTATGGTTTCTTGCTCTTGGTATATTGGAACATTAATGTTGTTGTTTAGTGGAAGGCTATCTTTTTATTTGATGTTATCCCTGAAAAGGGCGGGGATGGAATTAAAAAGCACAGGTGTGCTTATCTTTATCCTCGAATATAGGAATTTTGCCTCCTTGCCTCTCTCTCTCTCTTCTCTCTCTCTCTCTCTCCTTCTCTCTCTCTCTCTCTCTCTCCTCTCTCTCCTCTCTCTTCCTCTCCCTCCTCTCCCTCTCTCTCTCTCTCTCTCTCTCTTCTGCTGTCTGTCTGTCTTCTCTCTCTCTCTTCTTCTTCGTCTCTCTCTTCTCTCTCTCTCTCTCTTCCCCTCTGTCTCTCTGTCTCTCTTCTCTCTGTCTCTCTCTCTCTCTCTGTCCTCTGTCTCTGTCTCTTGTCTCTCGTCTCTCTCTCTCTCGTCTCTCTCTCTCTCTCTCTCTGTCTCGTCGTCTCGTCTTCTCTCTCTCTCTCTCTCTCTCTCTCTCTCTCTTCTCTCTGTCTCTCTGTCTCTCTGTCTCTCTTCTCTCTGTCTCTCGTCTCTCTGTCTCTCTCGTCTCTCTGTCTCGTCTCTCTGTCTCTCTCTCTCTCTCTTCTCTCTCTCTCTCTCTCTCTCTCTCTCTCCTCTCTCTCTCTCTCTCTCTCTCTCTCTCTCTCTCTCTCTCTCTCTCTCTCTCTCTCTCTCTCTCTCTCTCTCTCTCTTACCATTGCTTTACTGGTTTTGCCCAAGAGCTATAAACAAGTAATAAACAGCTAATTCATTATCCTTAGGAATGCACTCAGAGGGCAAAGGCAAAACCACACCAGGCCGGGGATGGGGGGTGGATGGCAGGTATTATATGGGAGAAGGAGCTTCAGGGGATCAAGATTGGCTAAGTGATAATAAAAAACAACAACTTTGCATAACTGAAGAACTACAATAAACAAAAAGGGTAAACTTTTAATGCAGTTCTAACCATTTCTAACAACAAAATCAGTGTGTGTGTGTGTGTGTGTGTGTGTGTGTGTGTGTGTGTGTGTGTGTGTGTGTGTGTGTGTGTGTGTGTGTGTGTGTGTGTTTATTTTTTAAAATTTTATTCTTTTATATTTATTTTATTCTTTTATATCGAGGATAATGGAATAAGCACTCGTGTGCTCTTTTTTTTTATCCAGTCCCCGTGTGTATGCACACGATGGCCTTCTCTTACGAAAAGCGGAACAGGATTTAACGTGTGTGCAAGATGTTCTGCGTGCGTTCGCACACGGGCCTCGGTTTACAGTCTCATCCGAAAGACTTTTGGAGAGAGTGAAGTCAGCACTGATGTTCTGTTAACTGATGTGCGTGCGTGCGTGCGTTCGAGCGTGCGTGCGCGGGCAGTGTGTGTGTATTGTGTGTGTGTGTGTGCGTGCTTGCGTGTGTGCGTGCTTGCGTGTGTGCGTGCTTGCGTGTTTATGTATGTGTGTGTATGTGTGTTATAGTGTTACAGTATGTGTGTATGATAGTATAGTATGTGTGTAAAAATGAGAGAGAAAGACAGAAAGACAGACAGAGATTTATGGACACACAGAGAGACAGATACAGGCAGACAGACAGACAGACAGACAGACAGATACAGGCAGACAGACAGACAGATACAGGCAGACAGACAGATACAGGCAGACAGACAGACAGACAGACAGATACAGGCAGACAGACATACAAACTGACAGATACAGACAGACAGACAGACAGACAGACAGATACAGGCAGACAGACATACAAACCGACAGACAGACAGATACAGGCAGACAGATAGACAGACAGACAGATACAGGCAGACAGACAGACAGATACAGGCAGACAGACATACAAACTGACAGACAGACAGATGCAGGCAGACAGACAGACAGATACAGACAGACAGACAGACAGACAGATACAGGCAGACAGACAGACAGACAGACACAGCAAACGATCTCGCTGTCTATGGCGGCTTTCTTCCTGTAGGCCTATTTATAAATCTGTGCCTTCCTCCTCCCCTCCACCCTCCTCCTCTCCCCCCCTTCTTTCCCTCCAGGCACCAGAAGAAAAAGTGTGGGAACATGACCTGTTGAACCCTAAGTTCTATTCTTCTTCTCTACCATCCACCGCTACCCCCCCCCCTCTTTTACATTGTCTTGGGCACAGAGCCTGTAAGTTGTCACGGTACCAGAGCTGTCAACTCTTCCCAAACACCTCTCCACCCATCTCTGTCTGTCTGTCTGTCTGTCTGTCTGTCTGTCTGTCTGTCTGTCTGTCTGTCTGTCTGTCTCTCTCTCTCTCTCTCTCTCTCCTCTCTCTCTCTCTCTCTCCTCTCTCTCTCTCTCTCCTCACTCTCTCTCTCTCTCTCTCTCTCTCTCTCTCTCATTCCCCCCCCCCCACACACACACACACAACTCAGATTTCTGTGTGTATGTGTGTGTGTGTGTGTGTGTGTGTGTGTGTGTGTGTGTGAGTGTGCGCGCGCGCGCGCATGCGTGCGTGCATTGTTGTTGTTACTTCGATTTTACGTCTGTTCACTCAAAGTGATATAAGACATTGGGAAGGTGAGGGAAGGGGGCAATTGTGTTGATGGATGTGTGCAGTAAAATGCGTGTCTGTTTCTTAATAATGTATACAGTACACAGAATAGGGCTAAACAATAATAACAACAATTATATATACAGAACAATTGCTAATATGACCTATAACCATAACAAATGTCCTAAAGGACTATTCGTTAAAGATTTTGTTTAACGAAACGCCAAATTAGGATTAAACAAAAATTATCCAAGGATTTTTCAGGAAAACCCCCAGGTAAGAATGGTTTTGGACCAGACTCTTACATAAAAAAAAATTATATGACTGCTTGTGATTTTCTCACCTCACAAACGTTTTCTATTTTGCTATATTTAGTGATGAACGCATTCAGTTTTATCCGAAAAACTCTAACATTAAAAAAATTATATGACTGCTTGTAATTTTCTCACCTCACAAACGTTTTATATTTTGCTATATTTGGTGATGAACGCATTCAGTTTTATCCGAAAAACTCTAACATTAAAAAAATTATATGACTGCTTGTAATTTTCTCACCTCACAAACGTTTTCTATTTTTGCTATATTTGGTGATGAACGCATTCAGTTTTATCCGAAAAACTCTAACATTAAAAAAATTATATGACTGCTTGTGATTTTCTCACCTCACAAACGTTTTCTATTTTTGCTATATTTGGTGATGAACGCATTCAGTTTTATCCGAAAAACTCTAACATTAAAAAAATTATATGACTGCTTGTAATTTTCTCACCTCACAAACGTTTTCTATTTTGCTATATTTGGTGATGAACGCATTCAGTTTTATCCGAAAAACTCTAACATTAAAAAAATTATATGACTGCTTGTGATTTTCTCACCTCACAAACGTTTTCTATTTTTGCTATATTTGGTGATGAACGCATTCAGTTTTATCCGAAAAACTCTAACATTAAAAAAATTATATGACTGCTTGTAATTTTCTCACCTCACAAACGTTTTCTATTTTTGCTATATTTGGTGATGAAGGCATTCAGTTTTATCCGAAAAACTCTAACATTAAAAAAATTATATGACTGCTTGTAATTTTCTCACCTCACAAACGTTTTATATTTTTGCTATATTTGGTGATGAACGCATTCAGTTTTATCCGAAAAATTCTAACATTAAAAAAATTATATGACTGCTTGTAATTTTCTCACCTCACAAACGTTTTCTATTTTTGCTATATTTGGTGATGAACGCATTCAGTTTTATCCGAAAAAGTAAAGTACTAGCCTTTCCTGCCGTGACAAAACTTGTATCAATCTCAGTGATCAATTTCCTTTAAATGAGGGACAGTGAACAAAGATCTGTATTTATAACCTTTATAAGTGTTTGTGCGCACGCGCGCTTGCGTGCGTGCGTGCATGTGTGTGTGTATGTGTCTGTGTGTGTGCGCGCGCATGCGTGTGTGTACATTCGAATTTGCTGAAACTATAAATTGTTATTGATTGCTTGTGTGTTGTATAGGTCGAATGCAAGCGCTTTGATTTGTTTTTACAAGATATATAGCGCTACACAAATTCCATGTATTCTTCTTCTTCTTCTTCTTCTTCTTCTTTCTTCTTCTTCTTCTTCTTCTTCTTCTTCTTCTTCTTCTTCTTCTTCTTCTTCTTCTTCTTATTATTATTATTAGATCTGTCTGAAAAGTGCTCCTTTGGATAATAAGTTTCTTTTGGCCCTGCTCCACGATGCCTCTTCTAATAAGTGATAGACCTCTTGTAAAGATAATGGAACATGTAGTTCTACATGCTTTGCACCTCTCTTTTGTTTTTATTTTATTCTTTTATATCAAGGATAATGGGATAAGCACTCATGCGCTCTTTTTTCACCCAGTCCCTGTCTGTACTGTATGCAGTTTTGTAAATGTCATCTGTTCCCACCGGCACACAATGGCCTACTCTTACGAAAAGCGGAACAGGATTTAACGTGTGCGCAAGGTGTTCTGCGTGCGTTCGCACACGGGGCCACGGTTTACAGTCTCATCCGAAAGACTTTTGGGGAGACTAGAGCCAGTACTGATGTTAACTCCAGGGGAAAAATCCCCTCGACCGGGAATCGAACTCGGGTCGTCAAATTGCGAGCGCAATGTTCTGACCACTCTCTTGGTGGCTCTTGTCAGTCCTCTTATTTGGTACAAATCCCACAGGAGAAGGTACCACCCAACAGAAGGTGACACAAATACCCCTTAAAGCTTAAACATGCATGACATGATTGATTTCTCATATAACTTCAGACATTTTCTTTGATTTTGTGGATTTTAATGCGTAGAGTACCGATTTAGAATCAACGCAAAGAAAAGTTTGAAATATATTCAGCGGAAGATCGAGGTTATGGTAAAAAGCCATTAAAAATTGCTATTAGCTCAGCTGTAAATATCGAATTATGTTTACCAACATAATAACATTTTTCTACTTTAACTTTAAGCGATTGTATTAGGAAAGCTGAACCTGTTTATTGATCATCTAGATGTAAACCATCTGTAAAAAACTTTTAAATGGTGACAATATTTCTGATGAATGTGTGATCGTACTTTAGAGATCATGATATTTTGATTTTCACTTTTTGCCATATTTGTGTATTCTATATCAAAATTTGCTTTGCTCATTTTCCATAACGGATAAGGTAGAATTTTGTGTGCGTGCGTGCGTGCGTGTGTGTGTGCGTGCGTGCGTGCGTGCGTGCGTGCGTGCGTGGCGTGTATGTGTAGAGAGAGAGTGAGAGAGGAGAGAGAGGAGAGAGAGAGAGGGAGAGAGAGAGAGAGAGAAGAGAGAGAGAGGAGGAGAGAGGAGAGAGAGAGAACATTGTAGATAACGCTAAAGACGATTAGAGAGATTGAGGGTGAGAGGAGAGAGATGAGAGAAGAGAGAAGAAATCTTAGATACACGCTAAACCGTTCATTTTAAGAAGAGGCCTTGTGTGCTGTGGAACGGATGACAAAATTGACAAAACTGTATACACACTGTATCAATATGTATGTAAAAAGCACTTATCGCTTTATTCCATGATCCTTGATATGAAAGAATCTCTCTCTCTCTCTCTTCTCTCCCTCTTCTCTCTCTCTCTCTCTCCTCTCTCTCTCTCTCTCTCTCTCTCCTCTCTCCTCTCTCCTCTCTCTCTCCTCCTCTCTCTCTCTCTCTCTCCTCCCCCCCTCTCTCTCTTCTCTCTCCCCTCTCTCCTCTCTCTCTCTCTCTCTCTCTCTCTCTCTCTCTCTCCTCTCTCCTCTCTCTCTCTTGGGGACGGATAGCCTAGTGGTCAGAACATTGCGTGGCAATTTGAAGACCCGGGTTCGAATCTGGTCGAGGAGATTTTTCTCCTGGAGTTAACATCAGTGCTGACTCCACTCTCCCCACAAGTCCTTCGGATGAGACTTTAAACCGAGGCCCCGTGTGCGAACGCACGCAGAACATCTTGCGCACACGTTAAATCCTGTTCCGCTTTTTCGTAAGAGTAGGCCATCGTGTGCCGGTGGGAACAGATGACAGTTACAAAACTGCATACACACGGGGACTGGATGTAAAAAAAGCACAAGAGTGCTTATTCCATTATCCTCGATATAAAAGAATAAATCAAATCAATCAATCAATCAATAAATCTATCAATCAATCTCTCTGTCTCTGTCTGTCTGTCTTGTCTGTCTGTCTGTCTGCTTCTGTCTGTCTGTCTGTCTGTCTCTCTCTCTCTCTCTCTCTCTCTCTCTCTCTCTCTCTCTCTCTCTCTCTCTCTCTCTCTCTCTCTCTCTCTCTCTCTCTCTCTCTCTCTCTCTCTCACACACACACACACACACACACACACACACACACACACACACACACACACACACACACACACACACACACACACACACTTCGGATGAGACTATAGACCGATGCCCCGTGTGTGAACGCACGCAGAACATCTTGCGCACACGTTA
>JASPKP010002507.1:0-5000 GCA_030674155.1 Stramonita haemastoma
GGTGGTGGTGGAAGTTGTGGTTTTAGAAAAGTAGAAAGGACGATTAAGGTGGGTTTAAGTTCGTGCGTGCGTGCATGCGTGCGTGTGTGTGTGTGTGCGTGCGTGCATGCATGCGTATACGTGTGTTATTCATCTGTTCTTTTATATCGAGAATGATGGAATTTTCAGTGCTGACTCCACTCTCCCCAAAAGTCCTTCGGATGAGACTTTAAACCGAGGCCCGTGTGCGAACGCAGGCAGAACATCTTGCGCACACATTAAATCCTGTTCCGCTTTTCGTAAGAGTAGGCCATCGTGTGCCGGTGGGAACAGATGACAATACGTACAAAACTGCATACACACGGGGACCGGATGAAAAAAAGCATATGATTGCTTATTCTGTTATCCTCGATATAAAAGAATAAATAAATAAATAAATCACTCATGTAGGTTTTTTTACATCCAGTCCCCGTGTGTATGCAGTTTTGTAAATCTTGTGTGTGTGTGTGTGAAATTGGTTGGTTTTAGAAACGGAGGATCTGGATGGGTTAGGTTCTGTCCCTAACAGAAAGTGATATGCAATACTAGTATAACCAGAAACTGACCTGAAAATAGTTCACAAATTCATACCAATACAATAAGAACACAACCACATTATTCTTCTTCTTCTTCTTCTTCTTCTTCTTCTTCTTCTTCTTCTTCTTCTTCTTCTTCTTCTTCTTCTTCTTCTTCTTCTTCTTTGCATTCTTCTTCTTTGCATTCTTCTTTGCATTCTTCTTCTTCATTGCATTCTTCTTCTTTGCATTCTTTTTCTTCTTAGCATTCTTCTTCTTCTTTGCATTCTTCTTCTTCTTTGCATTCTTCTTCTTCTTTGCATTCTTCTTCTTCTTTGCATTCTTCTTCTTCTTCTTCTTCTTCTTCTTCTTCTTCTTCTTCTTCTTCTTTCTTCTTCTTCTTCTTCTTCTTCTCCTTCTTCTTTTTTGCATTCTACTTCTTCTTTGCTTTCTTCTTTTTCGCAATTCTTCGCAATTCTTCTTCTTGGCAATTCTTCTTCGGATTCTTAGCAATTCTTCTTCTTTTTCTACGTTTCTTTTTTCTTCGTTTCTTTTCCTCCTCCTCCATCTCCTCGTCGTCGTCATCGTCATCCTCTTCTTCTTCTTCTTCTTCTTCTTCTTCTTCTTCTTCTTCTTCTTCTTCTTCTTCTTCTTCTTCTTCTTCTTCTTCTACGTCGTCGTCATCATCGTCATCGTCGTCGTTGAATGCTCAGTCAGCAACTGTTGTTGTATGTCATAATTATGAGAGAAAAGACGTTACACTTCTGTTAAACGCCTGATCACTGTTACACACCTGACAAGTTAGGCCCAGCACATCCGACATCGGCGTGAAACAGAATTGTTACATATGTTGTTGGGTTTTTTTTTCTAGAAAGAAAAAAAAAAGGCAGGAGAATTGACTAAGAAAGCGACAAGAGACAAGAAGGAGGTGACAAGAAGAAAAGGAGAAATAAAGAGCGATGCAGAAGTAAAGAGAGAGATAGAAAAGAGGGAATTTCTAGAAAAAGATTTTACAGAAGGTAGGGATGCTTGTTCATAATGCCACGAACTCTGGTATCCCCACGGGGATGGCTATGTAGTCAAAGATATGGCTTTCATAGCATTGTCTGAATAGGAGGGTGGGAACAAGTAAACAGTAATATGGCTTTACTATGTGTCTGTTTTAGGGACTGTTTTTTTGATAGTGTGGGTGTGGGGGTGAGATGTCGTGACTGTTTTGTTGCAGTAAGTAGACACAGTTGATAATGATGATGGGTTCAGGATGAGTCTTATATCATGAGAGTAGTAGGGGTGAGGAGAGAGACAGAGACAGACAGACACAGAGAGACAGAGACAGACAGACAGACAGACAGAGAGACAGAGAGGGAGTTTTCAGGCTCCAGACTTTTAGTGTACATCGGCCTTAGGCCACAATACAAAAGCAAATTTGGCATAGGGAATGGGCTCATGACAACTGTTGTAAACATACTGCTACCAACATGATTATAGTGAAAGTTGAAGCGTCACAATGATTATGGAAACAAGCATATTACATCGGCCATGACATGAATATTCACGGTTGACACAAAGACACATCACAATATTCATAGACCACAATGTTTTATGTACCTTGGGTACTCATCAACATGAAAATAATGTTGACAAATTTATTTTACTTCTTTTTTTTATTGCATGAAAAATAAATCGCGATAGATAATAGATCTATCTATGCGATAGTATTGCAGCTTTCAGTAGTAGCAAGGGGCAAAAGGCAGTCTCGTTGAATCTTTGAGAAATTTGTTTCTTAGGTCCTAACTCAAATTAACATTTGTATTTCCAGGGATTAGAGATATGCGTTTTCATGCACTAATACAGCAACTATTGCTGTCTGTCATATAAGCCAAAATGCGTGGTGCTGCCGTTAAGTGCCTGACAAGTCAGACCCAGCGCATCTCACTTCAGAGTGGGAGAAAATTGTTATCTTTAAAGTCTTTCTGGTGAGAGAAAAAAAAGGGCAGGGAGTAAACCAAGAAGGCAGAAAACAGACCAAGAAGGAGGTGACAGGAAGAACAGGAACAAGGCAGAAAGAGAGGGATAGGGAAAAGAGGGAATTTCTAGGTCAAAATTTCCATGTTGGTATTATCATTAAATTAACGTCCGCAGCGGAAACTTCCGATTTAGGGGCTGTGAGTAGGAGTCAGTCTATCTATCTGTCTATCTATCTATCTATCTATCTATCTATCTATCTATCTATCTATCTATCTATCTATCTATCTGTCTGTCTGTCTGTCTGTCTGTCTGTCTGTCTGTCTGTCTACTTAACTATCTGTCTGTCTGTCTACTTAACTATCTGTCTGTGTATCTATCTATCTATCTGTCTATCTGTCTATCCATCCATCTATCTATCCATCCATCTATCTATCTACCTATCTCTCTATCTCTCTATCTATCTGTCTGTCTATCTATCTATCTATCTATCTATCTATCTATCTATCTATCTATCTATCTGTCTGTCTATCTATCTATCTATCTATCTATCTATCTCTCTATCTATCTATCTATCTATCTATCTATCTATCTATCTATCTATCTATCTATCTATCTATCTATCTATCTATCTATCCCTCAGTGTGGCGACCGCGGGGGCACCCCTAAAGGGGAGTAGGAGTCATAGTGTCTATAAACAGAATTTCCAGAAGAAGGTGGTGGTGATGCTATTTATACTGACAGACCCACCCCCACCCCCACCCCCACCCACCACATATCCACCGGGGATTACTGCTGAGTGAGTCTGTTTTCTGTTGATGGGAAGATACCAAATTGGCAATTTTTTTGGCTGGGTGACATCTGAGACAATGAAGATGATCGGATCTCCCTTGTCACAGCGCGGATATAAACATATCAAGCTGAACTGTCAAACCTTTGTGTTTGTTTACATAGTTACACAGTCTGTGTTAATAGTGGGGGTTTTTTTTTGCTCTTTCTCTGTTTCTGTTTCTGTCTTGTCTCTGTCTCTGTTTGTCTGTTTGTTTGTTTGTGTGTCTGTGTGTGTGTGTGTGTGTGTGTGTGTGTGTGTGTGTGTGTGTGTGTGTGTGTGTGTGTGTGTGTGTGTGTGTGTGTTTGTCTGTCTGTCTGTCTGTCTCTGTCTCTGTCTCTCTGTCTCTGTCTCTGTCTCTGTCTCTCCTCTCTCTCTCTCTCTCTCTCCTCTCTCTCTCTCCTCTCTCTCTCTCTCTCTCTCTCTCTCTCTCTCTCTCCTCTCGATTATGTGGTCTATTGAACTGTAGGCAATGGTATATTACAGAGGAGACAGACATTAATCCATGTCCAGCATGTGGAGAAGAAGAAGAAGACGAATTGCACTTTCTGTTTACATGTCGAGCTTACAAAGAAATTCGTCAAAAAGTTACTTTTTTGACAAACCCAACCAACAGGTCCACTAGTCGTGTACAAAAAGTGTTAACTTCAAATAATATGTCCGAGATGATATCTTTAGCAATATATGTAACTCAGGCTCTAGAAAAACGCAAGCAGACTATGAACCAAATAGATTCTATAAGTAACAACTAAAAATAGTTGTTGATATTTGTCTGGATTTCGAATTATTATTCATGTTTTATTAACCCCCTTTGACTGATGGGCTTGTAGCTTTTGTCAAATAAAATTCGTTCATTCATTCGTTCGTTCATTCATTCTCTCTCTCTCTCTCTCTCTCTCTCTCTCTCTCTTCTCTCTCTCTCTCTCCTCTCTCTCTCTCTCTCTCTCTCTCTCTCTCTCTCTCTCTCTCTCTCTCTCTCTGCGGGCGCACACGTGTGTGTGTGTGTGCGTGTGTGTGTGTGTGTGTGTGTGTGTGTGTGTGTGTGTGTGTGGTGTGTGTGTGTGTGTGTGTGTGTGTGTGTGTGTGTGTGTTCCCGCGCGCGTGCATGTGTGTGTGTGCGTGCGCGCGTACCCGTTACCAGATCAGAGAGAGAGAGAGAGAGAGAGAGAGAGAGAGAGAGAGAGAGAGAGAGAGAGAGAGGAGAGAGAGAGAGAGAGAGAGAGAGAGAGAGAGAGAGAGAGAGAGAGAGAGAATGACAAAATGACAGAATGACAGAATGACTAAGACAAACAGCCAGACCTGCTACCTCAATACTTTGCTGTTTCACAAAGTTGACAAGTGTTTTGTTCAGCGTTATGGCTTTTCCCCACTTTTTCGCCAGTATTTCCCCATATCATTATTACGCTCAACAACAATAACAACAATACTCAGTAATCTCCCTCCTACCAGAAAAAAAAATTGGGTATAAAAAGAACCATCATTTTCACTTTCATTTTCCCTCATACTCATTAAATCATATGTTATGAGTACTGAACCAGAATATCCACTTTAGTGTATGACCTGACCTGACCTGACCTGACCTGGTCTAGCTTGGCCTGACCTGACCTGGTCTAGCTTGGCCTGACCTGACCTGACCTGACCTGACCTGGCGTGACCTGACCTGGTGTGACCTG
>JASPKP010002507.1:20000-22938 GCA_030674155.1 Stramonita haemastoma
ATCATCATCATCATCATCATCATCATCACATCATCATCATCATCATCATCATCATCATCATCATCATCATCATCGTTGTTGTTGTTGTTGTTATTCTTGTTGTTGTTGTTGTTGTTGTTGTTATTATCATCATCATCATCATCATCATCATCATCATTATGTCAAGGCATCTCAAGTCAAGTCACAGAGATGTCAATATTCATCATCCAGACATTTAACTATCGTTCTTAACTTTTTTTTTCCTTTTCCAAGTTAAAACAAAAGCGCAAACATGAAAAAGAAGCCAGAATTTTGCACTACCTGGTCTATTTTCTGGAGAGATTAAAAAAAAAAATTATCTCACGTAACTCCAAGATCAGACTAATCCACTCCCTTGTCATGTCCATATTCCTGGATGCCTGTGAATCGTGGACCCTGACTGTAAATTTGGAGAGAAGAATACCGGCGGTAGAGATGAGATGCTTCCGGAGATTCCTTGGTACCTCCTACAGAGACCACATAAGCAACGAAGACGTGCATAACAGAATCCAGCAAACTATTGAGCTCTACGGAAACCTTCTAACAATCGTAAAGAAAAGTACACTTACATAGTATGGGGCATGTCACAATTGTTAAAAGGACTTACAAAAACAATACTGCAAGGCACCGTCCAAGGAGGAAGAAAAAGAGGCAGACCAAGTAAGAGATGGGAGGACAACATCAGCGAATGGACAGGCCTAGAACTCAACAAAACCCTGAGAAAGGCAGAAGAGAGAGAGGAATGGAGGGAACTGGTTGTCAAGACTTCGGGGGTGCCCCCACGGTCGTCAGACTAAGGGATAGATAGATAGATAGATAGATAGATAGATAGATAGATAGATAGATAGATAGATAGATAGATAGATAGATAGATAGATAGATAGATAGATAGATAGATAGATAGATAGATCTGTTTTTCAAGAGTCTGTCTATCTGTCTAGGGAAGGTAAAGCAGCGAACGAGAGGAGATGGGCGCCGCTCTCAATACCCTGGCCCCTAGAGAAGCTGAGGTCTCCGACGCATTGATCTCCTACGACCACATAGGTTATGGGACACCTTTACCTTTACCTTTTTTTAAAAAACAGCAAGTGTGAAAGTTAATGCGCTTTGATTTGTTTTTGCAAGATATCGTGCGATATGAATTTCATATACTACTATCATCATTATTATTGTTGTTGTTGTTGTTGTTGTTGTTATTGTTGTTGTTGTTACCATTATTATTATCATTATTATCATCATCAGCAGCATTTTTTTTATTGTTGTTGTTATTATTATCTTTTTTTATCATCATCGTCACCATTTTTATTATTATTATTATTATAATTATCATCATCATCATCATCATCATCATCATCATCATCATTATTATTATTATTATTATTATTATTATTATTATTATTATTATTATTATTATTATTATCATTGTTGTTGTTGTTGTTGTTGTTATTATTATTATTATTATTATTATCATCATCATCATCATCATCATCATCATCATCATCATCATCATCATCATCATCATCATCATCATCATCATCATCATCATAATCATTATCATTATCACTATCAATGCTGCACTTGAACTACTAGCTTGTTGTGGTATGTTGTATAATAATGTTCTTTGTGTTATATTTTGTTTCATGCTTATTGAATGAATAAACCCTTTTTAAAGAAAACACAAAGCCGCCGCCGTAGCCTAGTGGTTAGGGCGTTGGACACGTAATCTAAAGGTTGCGGGTTCGATCCCAGCTTTCGGCTATGGCGTTGTGCCCTTGGAAAAGGCACTTTACGGCTATTTCTCACCCCACCCAGGTGTAAAAGGGGTACCAACCTTGTGTTGGGGGTTTATCCTGCGATAGACTGGCGTCCTATCCAGGGGGAGTCTATGACTCTCAGTCGCTTAACGCCACAGAAACCGGGATAAGCACCGGCCTGATGAGCCTTAGGCTCCGGACAGACTTTAACTTAAAGAAAACACAAAAAGACAATTTCTAAACAGAACCAAAAAGCAAAATACAAACATGCGATTATGCTTGACATTTTCTAGTTAAACAAAAGCGGTCACATCACCTCCCTTTTGAATTAGCAAGCATCGTTAACTCTGATTAATTTTAAAATAGCAAACAAAGCCGTTCAAATTACATTTTAAAAGCAACAAACTTTACAATAAAAAGTACCCAAGAGTTTTAAAGCTTGGGAACACGATTTTTTAAACCCCTACAAGAGTGTTTTTTTTGGGATAAAAAAATTTTTTCTATCAAAATTTGACACCCCCCAACGACAAAAAACGGAGTGGTGGTGTGTGGGGGGGGGGGGGGGGAAGTGGTTTTTGGTTTGGTGTTTATTTTAAAGAACCAGAGTGTGTGTGTGTGAATGTTGCGTGTGTGATGCGCGCAGTGTGCGGGACGGTGACGTTGGTATATGCTCGGATGGTGGTGCGTAGTGGCGCATTTGCATTGCAGCCTATTTATTTTCCACAAAATTTAACTTTAACTTTAGGGATAAGGGGGTGGGGAAAGGAAAAGGGGAAAAAGAAAAGGGGAGGGGGGGGGAAAAAGGGGGGGGGAGGAAGGGGGAAAGCGACAAAACGAAGAAAAAGACAGACGACAGGGGGGGAAAAGAGACAGAGAGAAACAACAGACGACAGACAAAGCAACAGACAGCAACAACAGACAAAAGCAGACAAGAAAAAGAAGAGACACGAGAGAGACACGAGAGGACACAGAAGAGAAGAAGGAGAGAGACACGAGAGGACCCAAGAGAAAACAAAAGAGACAAAAACAGCAAGAAGGGGAGAGAGAGAAATAAGAAGATTTGGGGGGGGGGGGGGGGGGGGCACAACAAAAAAAGGGGGGAAATTCTTACATTTCCCAATTTCCCCAAGGCTCTCTCTCTCTCTTTTTCTCTCCCTTTTCCCCCT
>JASPKP010002508.1:5000-12500 GCA_030674155.1 Stramonita haemastoma
GAGAGAGAGAGGAGAGAGAGGGGGAGAGAGAGAGTGAGAGAGAGAGAGAGACAGACAGACAGACAGGGCAGACGAGACAGGACAGACAGACAGACAGATAGACAGGGAGGCAGACCGACAGACAGACAGATCGACAGACAGGCAGACAAACAGACAGATACACAGACAGATTAGACAGAAGACAAATTAGACAGATAGACAGGCAGACAGATAGATAGATAGACAGACTGACAGACAGACTGAGAGATAGACAGACATGCAGGTAGACAGAAACATCGAGAGAGTAAGGCTAGGCAAGGCAACATTATCTTTCGGAGGATATTAGACAAAACTCTCATACGCTTTTTTGGAGAGAGAGGGGAGAGAAGAGAGAGATGAGAGAGGGAAGAGAGAGACGAGAAGAGGGGGAGAGAGATGGGGAGAGAGAGTGAGAGGGGAGAGGATGGGGGGAGAGAGAGAGGAGGGGGGGGGGGGGGCCGGAAGGGGGGATTGATAGAGACAAAGAGGCAAAGACAGAGAGACAGACAGATAGATACAGAGACAGGCAGACACATTGACAGAGACACGGAGAGAGACAGAGGTCAACGTCACCTGTCAAATAGATATCGTATATTAAATGCTTTGAAGGAAAAAAAACCGCCCACGCTTTTCATCTCGTGTTTTCATTGTCAATTTTTTTGACAACTTGTTTATCACATTGTCCATACAGCATTGCTCTCTCTTCAGCATATACACTGCAAAGAAATGTCAAAAATATCAGACCAATAACTGTCGAGACAACAATATTGAAATCTTCTTTTGCTATTTCATTATCTTTGCTGATATTTGTTTTCAACTGTCTGTCTGTCTGCCTGGCTGTCTGTCTAGCTGTCTGTCTGTCTGTCTGTCTGTCTGTCTGTGTCTTTTATCCGTCTCTCTATCTTTGTGTTTGTTCATTTGTTGCTTAGTCTCTCTATCTGCGCTTATGTCTCTCTCTCTCTCTCAATCCCAATAATGTGTGTTAGGGTGAGAGGGAGAGAGAGAGAGAGAGAGAGAGAGAGAGAGGAGAGAGAGAGAGAGAGAGGAGGAGAGAGAGTAGAGAGGAGTAGAGAAGAGAGAGAGAGAGAGAGGGAGGAGGAGAGAGAGATGGAGAGAGAGAGAGAGAGAATAATCCAACTAGCATTTTAGCGCTGAAAGAGAAAAAAACACACACACAACATACACACGCACACACACACACTCACTCACTCACACACACACACACAAATACACACACACACACACACACTCGCGCGTGCGCGTACACACACGTACACACTCACACACACACTCACACACACACACACACACACACACACGCGCGCGCGCGCGCGCGCGCGCGTGCGCGCTCGTGACCGCACTTATAACAGTAATAGTCAGGCAGGTGTTGAACAGAAATGTGAGAGTCACACTGTCAACGTGAATATAGAATTGCAATGACACATGACACAATCTGTTTATTTTGCTGTTGGAGCGTCAGCCATTCGACCCCTTCTCAACACCCTCCCTCCCTGATCTCTACTCTCCCCCCTCCCCCCGCCCCTACTTTCCCCTTTCCAATCTCAGAAACAGTATGTCTTTAATCGTGATGTCAAAACATGCCAGCTTGCGATTGCTCGGGTTGCAATAGTTCTCTAAGTTCAGTATGGTTCTGGCTCTTCCCAAGCGAAGATTGGATATAATTGTCTTAACCGTGACAGGTCCACGGGGCCTTGGCAAAAAGTTATATAGCTTTGAGCATGGTTTTGCCTCGCGGATATGTGACCGTTTACATGCATTGACTTCAGTACAGTCCCTCAGTTCACCCAACTGTAAATGGGTACTTGCCCTCTTCAGGGGCAGGGAAGGTAAAGCAGAGAGGGAGAGGAGATGGGCACCGCCCTCAAAAAGCTGGCCCCTGGGGAAGCTTGGGTGTATGACGCCTCCCTTCCCCAACAATGGGGACGGAATAGCCTGGTGGTTAGAGTGATGCGCTCGTGATCTGCTGACCCGGGTTCGAATCTCGTTCAAGAGGATTTTCCTCTTCGGATGAAACTATAAACCGATGTACCCTGTGCGAACGCACTCAGAACATCTTGCGCACACGTTTAAAACCTGTCCCGCTTTTAGAAAGAGTAGGCTATTGTGTGCTGGTGGGAATGGATGACAAAATTTACAAAACTGCATACACACAGGATGTAAAAAAGCGTATGGGTGCTTATTCCACTATCTTCGATATTAAAAAATAAACAAATAAATTAACAAATAAATAAATAAATAAATAAGCAAACAAACAAACAAATAACTAAATAGAATAATATAATAACGAGCACACACTAGGACTTTTTAACCTATTAACTCTTTTCAGTTTCATTGCTTTTTAGTGAAGGCTTGTTTTTAGATATTATAGGGAATTTTAGTCTGTGATTAAACGTGATGTTCCTGGTTACAGTTGTCGTGACGTCCAAGATTTCTTGTATTTAAAAAGTTTTTAAAAAAATGAACCCATCAGCAAAACTTTGAATGATTACTTCAGTAACTAGACATCCGTGTTTATCATCATGATATCTTTCGTGTACAGTGATGCTGTGACAGAAAGTGTGAGTGTGGGTGTTTTTCTATGCACATTCTCTAGCATGCTTATCCACCACTGTGTGTATGTCTCTTTTACACACACACACACACACACACACACACACACACACACACACACACACACACACACCACACACACACACACACACACACACACACACACACGCTGTAGAGAGAGAGAGAGAGAGAGAAGAGAGAGAGAGAGAGTGAGAGAGAGAGAGAGAGAGAGAGAGAGAGAGAGGAGAGAGAGAGAGAGAGGAGAGGAGCGAGAGAGAGAGAGAGAGGGGAGAGAGAGAGAGAGAGAGAGAGAGAGAGAGGAGAGAGAGAGAGGAGAGAGAGAGAGAGAGAGAAAAATGAACAATGAACGAATTTTATTCATAGAGGGTTATAGAATAAGCATATCAACAGCTTTTTTTACATTCAGCCATCTGGATAAGAGAGAGAGAGAGAGACAGAGACAGACAGATAGACACAGACACAGACAGACAGACAGACAGACAGACAGACAGACAACAGACAGACAACAGACAGACAGACAGAGACAGGGAGAGAGAATAATTTGCTGAGAAGATACATAACACTTTTTCACATCGATATTTTTTGGATCACCTGTCACCTGTCGGTTAAAGTGTTCCATAACCTTTAACAGCTGTCAGTAAAATGTATCATTCTCTCGGTAACTGACTGTAAAAAGAATTCTCACTATCTGTCGTTTACAGTTTCTCTTTTCTCAGCACCTGTCAGTTACAGTGTTTCATTTTCTCAACACCTGTCAATTACAGTGTCTCATTACCTTTACACCTGTCGGTCATAGTGTCTCATATTCTCAACACTTGTCAGTTACAGAGTCACATTTTCTCAACACCTGTCTTTTACAGTGTCTCACTTTTCCAACGGGGACGGGATAGCTCAGTGGTCAGAGCGCTCGCTTTCCCCAAGCTAAGGTTAAGCAGCATCGAGCGTGGTTAGCAGTTGGATGGGTGACCGTATGCGCGCCTTGGCTTCAGGACAGTCCCCCAGTTCACCCAGCTGTAAATGAGTACCTACCCTCTGTAGGGTCTGGGAAGGTAAAGCAGCGAGAGAAAGGAGATGGGCGCCGCCCTCAATATGCTTGCCCCTAGAGAAACTGAGGTCTCTGATGCCTTGCTCTCCTTCGACCACATGGGTTATGGGACACCTTTACTTTCACCTTCACCATGTTTTCAACACGTATCAGTTACAGACCAAGACTCTCTGACTAGGAGGCTTGACATGCATAGTCCTTATGTGCTGCAGCCCTGGGGCTAGTCAGCCTTTGGAGAACGTCTCCAACGTTGACCGTCCTTATGTCCTCTTGGCATGCAGAGAGAATGGGGATGTACTGTCGGCAAGGTTTTTTCATTATAATCAATTTCCCCCCAATTTTCAAAACAGCAGCTGTCTCGTCTGCTGTTTTGGAGGTCATCTTCGAACACGACGGACAAACATATATCAGTTGCAGGGCCTCTTTGTTCCAACAATAGTATTATTTATAGTGTCTCATGTAATCATCTGTCAGTTTTTAAGGTGTCTTGTTTTATCATCAGCTATACCAAAGCCTACATTAAAATGTTGTTGTGTTGTAAAATGTTGTATTGAGACTGCCTTCAGGCATGACAAGCTCTCAACACAACAATCTGCACTCTCCTTTAAAGGAGAAAAATCATCTGAAGTAGGAGTATGGCTGCCTATATGGTGAGGTACTTGAAAACAGTCATACAATGCAAACTTCTCATCCTGTGTACTTACTAACTCACTGTGATTCCCACGTGGGATGAGTGAGTCTAAAGTGTAAATTCTGGGTGACCCCCGGAGTGTTAATGTGGGGAACGCATAACAACAACAACAAAAATAACAATACCAACAACAACATCTATTATTCTATCATTTCAGTGTCTTATTTCATCAAAACTTTTCATTTACAGTGCCTCATTTTTAACCACCGCCAGTGTATCTCTTTCTCATTACATGTCACATTTAGTGTCTTATTTTCTTAACACTTGCCAGCTACAAAGTTCCATTTTCTCAACATCCGTTAAGTAGAACGTCTCGTTTTCACAACACTTGTCAGTTAAAGTATCTGTGTGTCTCAACACCTGTCAGTTACGGTGTCTATGTGTCTTCAACACCTGTCAGTACGTGTCTCAACACCTGTCAGTTACGTTGTCTGTGTGTCTCAACACCTGTCAGTACGTGTCTCAATACCTGTCACTTACAGTGTCTGTGTGTCTTCAACACCTGTCACCTACGTTGTCTGTGTGTCTTCAGCACCTGTCACTTGCGTTGTCTGTCTTTAACACCTGTCACTTACGTTGTCTATGTGACTCAACGTCTGCCGGTTACAGTGTTTCATTTTTTCAGTACTTGCCGCCATAAGTAGTCCCATTCTCTCAACAATTGTCACCCGAAGTGTCCACTTATCTCCAAAGCTGTCAGTTATGGTGTCTCATTGCTTCTCAAATCTGCCAGTCACGATGTTTCATTTTCTTTCCTTTTTTTTTCTTCGAGGTTCCCGACAACACACTCGGTACCAGTTCGTTACTAGCATGAAAAAGTAGGAAAGGGTCCAGAAACAAAAGACACTGGCATGACTCATGCTAGCAGAGAAACCCTCTCTTTTTTTCTTTAACTAATTCTAGCGAGCATTGCTCTCAACAGCGTGATGGCAAGCAAAAGAAATTCAAATCTTTTGAAGCCAGTCATTCTCTTCTGGCCAGCTTCGCTGTTTATACATACACAACAACTGACCAGCTACAACAGCGAACTAATTAATGTGTCCCACACCAGGCAAAGTAAGACGCCTGGTCAGACATGTAAACTTTTACCACGGCCCCCCCCCCCAAACCCAGCCTGATTTGTCTGTAGTCTTCCACAGTGGCGAAAGATTGGAAGAAGGCGTTGTTCACACGCAGTGTCCTGTGGATCTCACCTCATGGCCAGTGTTTCTGCTGTTGTAGACAAAAACACTGCCGCGGGCGTGGACAAGCGATCACGCGCAGTGACCAACTGTCACGGCAAACTGAAACGCCTCCTGATATTCCAGAACTAAGCATGGGGGTGGGTGGATAAGCCTGCAGGAGGGGTGAGGTGGAAAAGGTGGGGGTGGATGAGGTGGGGTGGGGTGGGGTGGGGTGAGGTAGATTGTGGGTGGGGTGGGGAAGCCTGGCAAGACTTTAAAACCGGATGGTATTCATTCAGGCTTCCTTTCGCTTCATTTTCCCTCCTATGGTTCACTAGAGATCGACACTCAGTGGATCAGCGGAGGAAGGTCTCTCTCTCTCTTTTTTTTGAAGAAAAAAACTATAGATCTTGGGAAAGATCTGTGAGAAATAGTACAAAGACCAGAGAATCTATTTCTTGAAAGAAAATAATAAGTCAAGAGAGAGTTATAAAGAGAATCACCATTTTTTGGGGGGGCTATCTTTCTACACCACAAAATTTTGGACGCAACGAAGCAGTTTGCCTGAACAGAAAGTTAACGCTCAGGAGACAACGGTCAACTCAACACAGATTGAGCTGTAAAGAACAATCTCACAAGAAATTACACAGAAAAGCAGAAACTGACAGGGTTTTTTTTTTTTATTACAGAGGGAAAACGTACCTACAACCCACTTCAAACCTCTTCAGGTCACAGTCTGATTTCCTTTTTCTTTGTCTTCGAATCTTAGGTAGTTCAAAGCCCAGGCATGTCTCTTTCCAAAGTCCTCAGTCTTCTCGTTTTCACAATTCTGGCAGCCATTTGCTTAAGATGTGGGAGCACCGCCACAGCCCGAAGCCCGAACCGGCAAGCCTTCAGAAAGTTCTTTGGATGCCCGCCCTGTGAAGCTGCCGACTGCCCCCCTCTCCATCCCCCAGGTTGCGCTTCTGTTTTGGAACCAGGGGTGTGCGGCTGTTGTCAGGTATGCTCGTCATGTCTCGTGTGTGTGTGTGTGTGTGTGTGTGTGTGTGTGTGTGTGTTCTTTTTATTTTTTTTTCATTTTTTTTCAAAATTGAGGATGATGGGTGTGTGTGTGTGTGTGTGTGTGTGGGATATTTTTTTTAAATCGAGGATGATGGTGTGTTGTGTGTGTGTGTGTGTGTGTGTGTGTGTGTGTGTGTGTGTGTGTGTGTGTGTGATGTTTTTAATATTTTTTCTTTTTTTTTAAAATCGAGGATGATTGTGTGTGTGTGTATGTGTGTGTGTGTGTGTGTGTGTGTGTGTGTTTAAATCGAGGATGATGGTGTGTGTGCGTGTTTCTTTTTTTCTTTCATTTCCATTCTTATATTTCGAGGATGATGGAATAAGCACTCATGTGCTTTTATTTTACATCCAGTAAGTAACCCGTGTGTTTGCAGTTTTGTAAATTTTATCATCGTTCCCACCAGCACACGATGGCCTACTCTTCCGAAAAGCGAAACAGGGATTTTATGTGTGCGCGAGATGTTTTCTGTGTGTGTATGTGTTTGCTCTCTCTCTCTCTCTCTCTCTCTCTCTCTTCTCTCTCTCTCTCTCTCTCTCTCTCTCTCTCTCTCTTCTCTCTCTCTCTCTCTTGTTTTGAATCATGGTGCTATTCCCTGATAAAAAAAAAATATCCTCGAAATAAAAGAATTATGACTTGACTAAAAAAAAACCGACTTGACTCATTTCTAACAATTTAGATAGCTTGTAAAGACTGGACATGTTTATTGGGCTGGAAAACACGATTATAGTAGTAGGCCTCCGTCAGTCGGTGTCGACTATGGAATTCGCGTCAAAAGAAAGGTCATTTGTTCAGCGACAACGCCGGCTGTGGCTGGTCAGTCCAATGCAGGAGTGGCAGTCTCTGTCGCATCTGATGCACATGTGGCTTGTTGAGGTGGCTGGAGTACATGCCTTCCCCTTGGCTCTCGTTTCGTTTGCTGCGGTGTGGA
>JASPKP010002508.1:17500-22930 GCA_030674155.1 Stramonita haemastoma
GTCATGTGGTGATTTAGCCTGTTGTGCTTCAGTGCGAAGTCTTGGACTGTTCTCTCTTCTGTCTTACGGTAGTCGTCCTTCTATTTCTGAGTCAGGCAATTGATTTTATGATAATTTTCTTTTCATAGGTGAGGCTGCTTTCGCACTGTTCTTTCTGTGCCCCTTGTTTTGCAAGTTCATCAGCTTGTTCTTTGCCGGGTATACCAGAGTGTGTAGGGATCCATCGCAGCGTTACACTTTTGTTTTAAGGAGCAGTAGTTCCTGCTGGTGTTCTGTTTCTTTGTCTGAAAACAGGGCTTGTAGGACTGACAGGACTCCGTTATCCTCGATATAAAAGAATAAATAAATGAATAAATTAAAAAAAACACCCGCGACTTGCTGGGTATTCCTCTTCGGAGTGTCTGGCCGTGATAGTAGTGTTACAGAATTGCTCCTCTTCACCAGAACCACTCCTGAAAAATTAATGCATTCCTTTAGAAAGTCCTACGCCTGCATAAACACTCACTGGTATTAGGGCTGGTCATTGCAACTCAAAGACTTGGTAGTTCTCTGTTTGTTCGTTTGTTTATCCATTCTTGTTTGTTTGTTGTTTTTTAGGTCAAGAGTGGACACTATAGTGAGGAAAACCTTTTTTCGTTCTTTGGCTAAAGCTCCAAGGTTTACTAATGAGATTTCTACGCACATGACCAGTTTTCCTCCTCACCATTTAGGTAGCCATATTCCGACTTGGGGACGTGTCTGAACACGACATATGTTTGTATATCTTTTTCAATAAATGTTGTCTCCAGTTCCTACCAGCACAACATGATCTAGTCTTCCCAAAGGCGGAACAAGGTTTTTTTTTATGTGTGTGCTAGATGTTCTGCCAACATTTGTACAAAATGCTTCTGTTATTTGTGCGCCAGATGTTCTGCCTACATTTGTACAAAGTGCCTCGGTTTATAGTCTCATCCGAAGCACTTTAACTTTCAGTTTGATTTTCTCGTAAAACTGAGAAGAAAGGGCAAGGCTGGGAATGGTACCCAGAACCTCAAGGTTTACTTGTTAGGCAGGTGCATGCCTTAACCGTCCTACCACCTCCATCTTTGGCTGAGTAGACAAAATGTTCGGGTTCTACGCCTATGGTCCATGCAGGCGTAAGTTCTAATTTCTGTAGCTGTTTTTTGTGAATTACCAGTGGGGATCATTACGATCGCAGGGGTCAAGTCAAAGTGCAGACCTACAAGTGCTTTCTCTTCGTGTATATACCCATGTAGAAGATCCAATTTGTACCTTGAAGATTCTGTAATTCGTGTCAGTGTTTGATTGTGAAGGGGAAAAAATAAAATACCCAGCATGCATCCTGGATCTGGAGATGGATGGGCTCCGCCAGGTTCAACCCATCCAAGAGACTGGCCTGAAAAAATCGCTACCTGGGTTACTTCTTATGGGTTGAAAGAGCGGGAAGAGTTCACACACACCACACACACAAAACACACAACACACACACACACACACACACACACACACACACACACACACACACACACACAACGCAGGCACGCACGCACACATGCACACACACATATACACACACACATACAAAACACACACATACACACATACACACATGCAGGCACCACACACACACAAACACACGCGCACGCACGCACATACGCTCGAATGCACGCACGCGCACACACAAAACACACACACACGTACACACACACGTACACACGTACACACGTACATACACACACACACACACACTCACACACACACACACACACACACACACAAAACAAAAACACCACACACACACACAACAAACACACCCACACGTACGCGCGTACAGAGGCAGAGAGAGAGAGAGAGAGAGAGAGAGAGAGAGAGAGAGCGAGAGTGGAGAGAGAGAGAGAGAGAGAGGTGGAGAGAGAGAGGAGAGAGAGAGAGAGAGAGAGACAGACAGACAGACAGACAGACAGCAGACAGAAGCAGACAGACAGACAGACAGACAGACAGACAGACAGACAGACAGACAGACAGACAGAGATAGAGAAAGAGAAAAAAGAAAGAGAGAAAGGGTTCAATTTATGTATCCACTAAAAAAGTGCAAAAAATGAAAGATTAATTTAAAATTAGATTAAAATTTCTGGACCACACTTTAACATTTGTTGAATTATAAGTTCGTACACTCCTGTTTTGTTTTTCCTTATTGCTTTTGTTTTGCTGTGTCCATCAGGAAACAGATCCTTTCTCATGAAAGCGAATAAATCGATAAACAAAAATTCTTTAACAGAGATAGCTGTTTTTTTTTTCTATCGCACATTCACAATGTCTTAGTGTGAAAACTAAAAATAATAGCCATTTTCAGAAATGCTGTGCAAAAATGTTTTTAATATACATTTTACTTCATTTTAGTTTTAGATAGATTTTTGCCACAAGGAAGGAAAAACAAAAAAAAAAAACAACCCCCCAGCCCCTTAAAGATAAAGACGTATGGCAGAACTAAGTCAGTCTTGGATGCGTGTGTGTACGCACGCACGCACGCACGCACGCACGCACGCACACAAAACATACAACACATCTAATCTATCTATCTATCTATCTATCTATCTATCTATCTAATCTATCTATCTATCTATCTATCTATCTATCTATTACCTATCTATCTATCTATCTATCTATCTATCTATCTATCTATCTATCTATCTATCTATCTATCTATCTATCTATCTATCTATGAAAAGCTACATAAAGATTTGTATATATATGTATACATACGATGTATGTATGTATATATATATATATATATATATATATATATATATATATATATATATATATATATATATATAAAACAGCTCAGCTGTGCCCCAAGACAAACAGTGGTTGCATACTGCTTTATCATCTTTCAAAGTGGTTTTATCACAACCATTTCAGATCAGATGTCCACACTTACATGTTTTGTTCCTGTGCTTCTCTTCTCTTCAGAACTCCATTGTGTTCTACCTTTTTCACTGACGTCTTTTCATCAACACACCTGCCAGCACTCCCCAGTGTTTTTAGACACCGTTTCATATTTTGTTTCCTTATTTTTATTATTTTATTTTTGGATATTTTTTTTTTAATTATGTATTTTTATATTGACGAAACAAAATTTTTCCGGGCAAGTAAAGGACGTGTTGCGCACAGTCAGGGAATAGGCCTACTTCAGTTTAGCTAACTAGTAAAAGGTATAAGGAAAGTCGTTGGGTGTTGTTGTTGTTGTTGTTGTTTTTCTTGCCCTTTTCAATAGTCCTCATCGTGTATCTATTCCGTATGGGCATCCTTTGGGGAAATCCAATAGGTCCATCAACTGTATTTGGGTTTTTATTAAAATTTTTTTTTTTTTTTACCCGCAAACGACAACTGCAGCTTTTCCCCTTTCTCTTCTTTTGTTTTCAACAAGTCAATCTACCAAACACCTGAAATTAACATAATTTCCGGTTTTTTTAAATTTAAAAAAAAGAGGATGAAATTGGTTCAGCAAGGCCTATTCATGGTACTTCGAGTCTTTTACCCATCAAAGAAACAGTGCGGGGAAAAGCATGATCAGATTGAAAAAAAAAATGTTTTGTTTAGGGAACGTTTGATTTATGAAGAACAGAAAAAGTGAGTTAACAATACATCTTTTGAACTTAATTAGCACCCAATGGACATTCCCCACCCTTTAAACCCTCCCCCCCCCCATCCCTTGCCCTTTTTTCTTTACATTCGAGCGTGATTGTTGATTGTCTAGTCCCTTTTAGGTAACAGACGTCTATCAATGAGAAGAAGAAAGATGAGAAGAAGTAGCCTACCAAAAAAACGTATTCATTTTGCACATTCCTCTCTCTCCTTCTCCCCTCTCCCCTTCTCTCTCCTCTCTTCTCTCTCTCTTCTCTCTCTCTTTTCTCTCTCTTTCTCTCTCTCTGGGGCTTCTCTGGGGCCCTTCCCATGTCCCCTCTTTGATGGTAACATATTTTTTGACTTCAAAATTGGGCGTGTTATTTTTTCTAACTTAGGGGTACCTACAAAAGATATTCTCTGGCTTACCCCCTTCCTCTTTGGCTTTCCACTCGCCTTTTGAAAATGGACACTTTTCCTTCTGTTTTTCTATACGAATCTTATTGTCATACCGCACGGACCAAGCATCCAAGAAATTAAAATACTTTTTTTGTAAAAGGTAGGCCCCTTACTAAAAAATATGTGACTTTGCACAAAAATTTGGGGGGTTTAAATTTTTTTTAAATTTTTTTCCCAAAACTGGTTTTTCCCCAGTCCTTTGTCGGGCTGCTAGTTTTTAACCCTTTTTATTTCCCCGCGAGGGTCGACAATGTAGGTACAACACTCCTCGTTTGGGGGATTTTTTTAAATTTTTTTCGGACACCTGGGGTTGCTCAAAATCCTAAAAATTTTAAAAAAAAAAAAAAAAAAAAAAGTGCACAGTGCATTTTTCATACTTAAAAAATACTGTAAAATTAACAAAAAAATATTTATCTGCCCCTACTCTATAAAAAACAATGCCCGCCTTTTAAACAAGTGTTACTTTTTTTACAACAAATCTAAAGCTGTCTTATTTTCAAGGAGGAAAAAATCATCAAATCGCTTTTGATTTATTTATACCCCAAGAACAAAAATCACAACGCACAAAACAATTAAGTTTAAATAACGGGAGCAGAAACTTACATTAATTTTTCCATCACCATTTTGCCTAAGGCTAAAAAGATATCTGGTGTCCTTAGTGATTTCATTTTCCTGACTGGTTAAAAACTTTCAATTGCAAAAACCCGATCAATGGGGAACGAGGTAAAAAAGGAAAGGTGTCCTGTAACCTGTATGGTCGAGGGGAGCGGGCGCAGAGACCTCAGCGTTTTTGGGGCCCATGTTTTGGGCTACCCCGCTGCTTTACCTCCGTCCTAAAGAGGCAGGTCCCCCTTTTCAAAAGGGTAAATGGGGAACGCACTGAAACCCCAAGGCGCGCAAGGTACCCACCAATTTTGGAAGCAGTCGAGATGCATAACTTTTGGCTGGGGGAAAGCGAGTGCTATGACCACTGAGTATCCCGCCCCTAGGTATCTAGGAGTTCTTAAAAAAAAACTTATCACACAACTTTTTCCAGCACTAAAGCCCCCCAAAAAAGCACAAGCAACAATATTTTCATAAAAAAAATCTTTTTAAAATGCAATGAAAATTCCCCTTCAATACGGGGCATCATTGACCGGAAGTTTCCACAGGAACTTCCGAGCCGAGGGGTGGGGGGGGAGGGGGGGTTTTTATTTTTTTTGGTGCCCTTTACAAAAACAGCCCCCAAAAAGGGACCAATGCGTGTAACAAATCCATGCAATGAGAAAAAGGGGGTAATGAAAAAAATCCATGGAATGATGAAAGATGGTTGGAAAAGAAAAAAAAGAATGAGAAAGATGTTGG
>JASPKP010002510.1:0-7500 GCA_030674155.1 Stramonita haemastoma
AAAAGATAGAACGAACTCGGAAAAAGGGTTGAAAAACAGTACAGTTGGAGGAGAGGAACAGTCCCAGCTGTTTTGTGTGTGTGGTGTGTGTGTGGGGTGTGTGTGTGTGTTGTGTGGTTGTGTGTGGGTGTGTGTGTGTGTGAGGGGGGGGGGGGGGCAGGCCCAGTTTTTTGACAGTGTTGATTGAGGTCATGGGGGGGGGGCCTAGCTTGGCTTCCCAGGATGGCTCGGAAAACATTGTCCCCTCTTTTAAGGATTGATCTTGTCTGCTCTCTCCCCTTTTCCCTTTACCCCTCCCCCCCCTCTCTTCTCCATTCCTTTCACCTCTTTGTTGTGTGGGGGGTGTGTGTGTGTGTGTATGTGGGGTTAGTGAGATGGAGAAAAGTATGTGTGGGGCGTGAGAAGAGAAGAGAGAGAGAGAGAGAGAGGAGAGAGAGAGAGAAGAGAGAGAGAGAAGGAGAAGAAGAAATACTTGTCCAGCTTTTAAGTTTGCTCCAAAATAAAACGTCATTTTGGTAAAGGTTGTAAAATGAATTTCATTTTTATCTATGTCTGATATTGGAATGTTTTTGGAATATAGTTCTGGAACGAGGAAAGTAAAAAGGCAACTTCCTGAACTTTTTTTTTGCGGTGCAATGGAAAATGAAATATTTGGTTTTATCACATATTATGGCAAGGTAATAATGATTGATTTTTTTACTATGATTTAAACAGACCATTAAAAAATGTTTGAGAAAATCTTGTAAACTCATGATGGCACATTGACAGAAGATTAAACAGGCCACGGCAACCAGTAAATGATTTTATGTGCTTTTGCCCATCGATTATTCTGAATTTACCAAGTAGTTTCCAATACTCCCTCTGCACTTGGAAACTTCGGAATTGTTTTTTTATAATAGTTAAAAAGTTTTGTGGTCCTCTATTTAAAGTCGTTAACCCACCACTTTTTTTTTGGGGGAAAGGGGACAAATTGGAGAAGAAGAAAAGAAGAGAAGAAAGAGAAGAAAGAAGAAAGAAGGAAGAAGAGAGAACAGAGAGAGAGAGCGACAGACGGGACAGACAGACCGAACAACAGACAGACAGACAGGACAGACGGGAACTGAGAAAGAATAACTGTCACAATTACTGTATATAAACAACTTTTTTTTTAAACTCTACCAAACATAAAAAATAATCAATATTTCTTTTGGAGCCTATAATAATTCCTTTCAAAACATTCTATCAACCCCAACTCACAAAAAAAAACCCAGATTTAAATCACCCCCGGAAAGCTGAGTATGAACTTCCAACCATGGCACGGCCTGGTTTTCCTTCAGTGTTACTTATTACATATATCAAACTCGCCCACCTTCCTTCCCTCTCTACCACTACACAGAAAAACTCTAGGACAAGTTTCCAGCATAACGATTTCTGCTACTACCCCCCGCTTTCTTCCATGAAACGTTGACAATGAAGGATGAACAGGAAATATGGAACCCAAACCAGGCAGAGGAACACAACTGGTAATAGGGATGTGAGTATGGGAGGAGAGAGAAGAGAGGAGAGAGGAGAGAAGAGAGAGAGAGGAGAGAAGAGAGAGAAGAGAAGAGAGAGAGAGAGAGAGAGAGAGAGAGAGCTAGGTAAGAAAAAAAGGTGGGTAAGAGGAGAAATTCAGCAAGAGTTTGGCAATGAGTCATTGACGTGCTATGAGGGCCTGCCTCCCTTCGTCTTGTGTGGAGTGCCTCTGTAATGGCTGGACAAGTGCCGTCACTCAGTTGTGAAACTGTATAAGTGAGGCTGTCAAACTGGAACATGACAGCTCCTGCTATTGGCTCTCTTTGCCTGTTTTTTGTGTGTCTGTCTGTCGTCTGTCTCTTCTTGTCAGTATGTTTGTCTGTTTTTTCTCTTGTCTCTCCCTTCCTTTTTGTGTTTGTCTGTGTCTGTCTTTGTCTCTCTCTCTGTGTCTCTCTGTGTCTCTCTGTCTCTCTGTCTAAATCTCTCTCTCTCTCTCTCTCTCTCTCTCTCTCTCTCTCCTCTCTCTCTCTCTCTCTCTCTTCTCTCTCCTCTCTCTCTCTCTCTCTTCTCCTACTATCAAATCTATCTTTATCTATACTATCTATCTATCTCTATCTCTCTCTGACTTGGTCCTCTAACTATCTAGCTTCAGTCTCTTTGTGACTCTGTCTCTGTCTTTCTGTGTGACATTCTGTCCTGTATGTCTGTGTCTGTCTGTTCTCTCTGCCTGTCTCTCGTGTCTCTCTTACTCTGTCTTTTATGTGTTTCCGCCTCTGTCTTTCTCTGTGTCTCTGTTCTCTGTCTGTCTCCTGTCTCTCTCTCTGTCTCTCTCTGTCTCTGTCTCTCTCTCTCTCTCTCTCTCTCTCTCTCTCTCTCTCTCTCTCTCCTCTCTCTCTCTCATCTCTCTCCCCTCCTCTCTCTCTCTCTCTCTCTCTCTCTCTCTCCTTCCCTCGTTCGTGTCTCTCTGACTCTTTCTGTCTGTCAGTCTGCCTGTCTGTCTGTCTGTCTGTCGTCTGTCTGTCTGCTCCTTCTCTCTCTCTCTCCTCTCTCTCTCTCTCTCTCCTCTCCCCTCTCTCTCTCTCCTCTCTCCTCTCCTCTCCCTCTCTCTCTCCTCCCTCCTCTCTCTCTCCTGGATGGGGACTGGATGTAAAAAAGCACACACGAGTGCTTATCTATTATCCTCGAATAAAAGAATTTTGCCTTGATTTTTTTGCCTTCTTCTCCCCTCTCTCTCTCTCTTTTCCTCTCTCTCTCTCTCTTTTCTCTCACTCCTCCTCTCCTCTCTCTCCTCTCTCTCTCTCTCTCTTTTCTCCTCTCTCTCTCTCATGTTATGACAGGTTTACCCTTGGTGCTGAAACCCCAGCAGCCCTGTCTTGAAGGGTTAGCTGTCATTTCCACATGAAAGATTTCAACACATTTCACCTGCTGTCGTGGAAGATCATCATCATTTTGCATTCTTAGACTGTCTCCTCTTGTCCTATGCACCATTTGCACACCACGTACCACCTTGATTGTTTTCTCTGATGATTATTTTTTCAAAAAGTTTGAACAACATTTGCATTTTTAGGTAAGAAGAGAAGATAGAGTAAAAGAGAGAGTGAGAGCAGGAGAGAGGGGGGGCGAAAGAGGGTAGGAAGATTGGGGGGAGATGACGCAAAAAGCAAACGCCATTTTTTACGAGGGTAATAGATTATGTTACAAGACTTTTTTTTCATCCAGCCCTCAAAAGAAAAGAAAACACTGCAAGAAAAAAGCAATTGATAAAAATGAATAAACACCACCACAATCAAAAACGAGAGAGAGATGAGGAGTGGGGAAGAGAGAGGAGAGAAGAGAGAGAGAGAGGAGAAGAGAGAGAAGAGAGAGAGAGAGAGGAGAAAAAGAGAGAACAGAGATAAAAAGAGATATAGCACCAAAAGATGGAAACAGAGACACAGAGAGAGAGAGGGGGGGAGAGAAGAGAGAGAGAGAAGAGAAGAGAGAGAGGAGAGAGAGAGAGAGAAGAGAGAGAAAGAGAGAGACAAAAAAAGATAAAGAGCGATATAAAGAAAGAGATAGAGAGAGTGCAAAAGAAAGAGGCACAGAGACATAAAGAGACAGAGACAGAAAGAAACAGAGGGGTAGGCATGGCCACATTGTGATGACAGATGTTCAGAACCTAACTTTTCTCTCCCACAATCTATGCGTGGCCAACCTCTTTGGGCCATTCGAAACTCGTTTCCTGGAATCTCAGATCAAAGAAATCTCTGATGCTTTTTCTTCGGACCTAAGGGATCTGTATGCCGGCCACAATCGCCTCTACCAGAGATATTTCGGACTTTGTAATGCTCACGAGGATGGGATAGCCTTGGGGTTGGAGCATTGTGCTCGTGATCTGATGGCCCAGGTTCACCCCACCACCATTCAAGATTTTTCCCCTGAAGTTAACATCAGTACTGACTCCACTTCCTTGAAAGCCCTTTGGATGAGGCTGTAAACCAAGTTCCCTTCTGTAAACGCATGCAGAACATCTCACACACACACACGTGTGTGTGAAAACCTGTTCTGTCATTTAGAAGAGTAAGCCATAAAATTGTGCCAGTGGGAACAGATGAAAAAAAAGTGTTAATGCATTCATACTGGTGACGTTGTTTAGACATCATACCCCCCCCCCCCAAGTCAGATTATTGCGACTTCGATGGCAAGTTAATGGTCACATACAGAAAACCTCACCATTGGCAAACACACCTTAGAGCTCTAGCCGAGGAACAGAGAAAACATCGCTGACATGTCTGGCAAATGATGTTCATGAAAATCAAATATTGATCCATATAGTCCAAAGTTCTGTCAATCTGACCCCCATCCCTGGCTACCAAACTGTAACGGGCCGTGGATGTGAAGAAAGAGTGACCCCTGAAGAAAGGTGGATGAGAGTAGAGGTGTAGGACAGGGACGCAGTTTGAGATACGTATGTGTGTGTATAATTTATTGATATGGACGTGGAAGGAAGGCAGTGTTGGCAGTGTTGATTGAGGTCATGGCGTGTGTGTGTGTGGGGGGGGGGGGGGGTCAGCCTGGCTTCCTCCCATGTCCTTCTGTGAATGATGAATCCTGCTGTTTCTGCTGGTGGCAGTTCGGACTCTCTGATTCTCTCTGTCTCTGTCTGTCTGTCTGTCTGTCTGTCTGTCTGTCTGTCTGTCTATTTGTCTATCTGCCTGCCTGCCTGTCTGTCTGTCTCTGTCTGTCTCTTTCTCTCTCTCTCTTTCTCTCTCTCTCTCTTTCTCTCTCTCTTCTCTCTCTCCTCTCTCTCTCTCTCTCTCTCCTCTCTCTTCTCATCTCTCTCTCTCTCTCTCTCTCTCTCTCTCTCTCTCTCTCTCTCTCTCTTCTCCTCTCTCATTCTCACACACACACACACACACACATGCATCATACATATATCATTTTCCATAATCATCCTTCTCATGGGACTAATCTGATTGATAGATGCAGGCAGAGCTATAGTGGTAACAAGCGGAAGATATTTTTCACTTCCTCCATGCTGTAGTGGAGAGAGGGGGTGAATCATAATAATGGGGTTTGATCACACATGAAGATGTACTACTGCTTAGTATTTGCCGTCACGTCAACGCACAGCATAGAAAACGGGCCTGATGAATTCTGTCGACTCATTACTGTGTGTGAAAGAAGTGTTTGAGTTGGGAAATGAGACGGTCACAGTCTGTGATCGCGCTGGCGCCGTCTGGTACATTGCTTTCTCTGTGTGTGTGTGTGTGTGTGTGTGTGTGTGTGTGTGTGTGTGTGTGTGTGTGTGTGTGTGTGTGTGTTGTGTTGTGTGTGTGGTGTGTGTGTGTGTGTGTTATGTTGTGTATGTTGTGTGTGTGTGTGTGTTCTGTGTGTGTGTGTGTGTGTGTGTGTGTGTGTGTGTGTGTGTGTGTGTGTGTGTGTGTGTGTGTGTGTGTGTGTGTGTGTTCTGTGTGTGTGTTTTCCTTTTCTTTGGGTGGTAGCGTCATATATCAATATATAACTCACTTTGTTGTGAGTGCTCTCTCTCTCTCTCTCTCTCTCTCTCTCTCTCTCTCTCCTCTCTCTCTCTCTCTCTCTCTCTCTCTCTCTCTCTCTCTCTCTCTCTCTCTCTCTGTCTTTGTGTGTGAGTGTGTGTGTAAGTATGTGTATGATTTACTTACACACAAACTTTGTCCTTTAATTGTGCCACTGTCACCCACAAAGACAATATCTCTGTCGCGCTGTTACGGCCATCAATCTTAAGGCAGGTAGGTTTGTGAACGGATTCTCAGGGATAAGAGACACTACTATTTTGAGCGCTGGCTACGATGGGTGAACGAACAGCTTCCACTGTCCTCACCACATCTGGAAGGTATTACCTCACAGCCATAACTCATGAAGCATGTGTGGAAGAGCCACTGCTTCTTTCTGCAAAAGAAAGTTAAGATAGGAAATCGATAAGAGCCACTGGACACTTCTGCATTTGCGTTTTCTTTTTCACCTCATTTACTTACCAAACTATTTCCTATTTTCCTCTTATGAAAGATTGGTGCCAGTGCAGTATTTATTGAAAAGTAGTAGTTGGTGGGGTTTTTTTACTCTGCTTTTTTTATGCTGTTCTTAGAAGAGAGACATGAGATAGCAGAAAACCAGACAGACAGAAACAGACAGAATGAATGAGATGACCAACATCTAGTCGTAATCTTAACACTGCTTTGCTCTTCCGGAAAAAACGAACAAAACTGTGAGCGTTGGATAGTTTTTGTATTTGGGTCTGCATGCAGTTGGAATCCCATTTTCTTCCTTCCACGATCGAACACAGCTTTCCTAAACAGGCATGTGGAATGCTTGCTGTTCACTCTACATCCGGTCACAGTAGAATTTCCTTGAAGTATGTTGTATGATATCAAAATTTGTCTTGCTTCCTGTGCAACCAAACCACAGAAAAAACAACATATGGGGCTGTCTCTTAAAAACAATAACTTCCTCCCCCTTTTCCTTTTGTGAATATCGACAGTTGAAGGATGATATGAGCAAGAGAACCAGAAACTAGGGTAGGACGGGGGTGAGGGGAGGGGGAGGCTAGGAATCAAGATGAATGGAGGAGGAGGAGGAGGAAGGGATGAAGGCAATGTATGATTATTGACAGGGAGGAAGCGATGCAGGCCATGTTGATTGAGGTGATCGTCATGTGTAAGGGTTATCCCCTGTCAGGGCTGGGGCAAAGGTCATCATCTGGCTGTGCTGCTGTAGAAATGATGATAGGTCTTGTGCTCTTTGTCCCTGCCTATCTGCCTGTCTGTCCCTCATTCTCTTTGTCTCTCTCTGTCTTTGTCTCCGTCTCTCTCTCTGTCTTACTCTGTGTCTGTCTCTCTGTCTCTGTGTCTATGTCTGTCTGTCTGTCTCTGTTTGTCTGTCTCTCTCTCTCTCACACACACACACACACATACACGCACACGCACACATGCACACGCACGAACACACACACATATGCACGCACATATACACGCTCCTACACACACACATAAACAAATGCGCGCACATACGCACACACACATACACATACACACACACACACACACACACACACACACACACACACACACACACACACACACACACACACACACACACACACACACACACACACACACACACGAAATCAATCCACGTTAGTCTGACCTGCCCGGATCAGTCTGCATGCTGAGACATTCCATTAAAAAAGGACAACAAAGGAGACAGACCGCAGACAGTCTTGACCACGGCTCCTTGGAGATTGCCCAAGAGAAATACAAACACAGGAATCAGACACAGGTAAATGACCTCACCTGTCGGCCACACCGGGGCCACTGACCACATGGTCCACCCTGTTTACAGCAACTAGTCAACAGACAGCAGTCGTTAGAGGGAAAACAGTGATTCCGTCACCTGGATAGTGTTTCTCCGCTATTCCATCATCTCGATGCTATTTTCTCTCTATGCTAATTATTGTCTTCTTTTTCAATTAAAAATCTCCATAATCTG
>JASPKP010002510.1:17500-22920 GCA_030674155.1 Stramonita haemastoma
GTCTCTCTCCCCCTGTCACACATTCGCGCGCGTGCGCGCACACACACATATACACACACATACACACACACGAACACATACACGCACGAAAAACACACACACACACACACGAACACACACACACACACACACACACACACACACACACACACACACACACACACACACACACACACGAACACACATACGCACATACACACACATTATGTGCATACCCCTTCACCCCCTCCCTCCCATTCCCCACCACCACCCCTCCACACACACACACACAAACACACACACACACGCGCACACACACGCAACACACACACACACACACACACACACACACACACACACACACACACACACACACACACACACACACACACACACACACACACATACACACACAAGAGTGCTTGTCCCATTACCCTCGATAAAAAAAGAATAAAATTAAAATTTTAAAAAATAAACACTCACACACACTTTCCTGTCTGACACCCTTAATAAGTGGAAGGACGTTAAACTGAAGAACTAACTAACTAGCTAACTAACACACATTTTCCACATGAAAAAAAGTCACACAGCACAAGACTACCTGCCTGATTCCAATGCATTCAATGACCGACTATCGTGTTAGGTCATTGACTTCAATGTTACCAATTCATCCAGTCCCTCTTCAACGATTTTGCACTTCTGCTGCTGCTTCTTTTGTGTGTGTGTGTGTGTGTGTGTGTGTTGTGTGTGTGTGTGTGTGTGTGTGTGTGTGTGTGTGTGTGTGCGTGTGTGCGTGTGTGTGTGTGTGTGAGTATGTGTGTGTGCGCGCGCGCGTGTGCGTGTGTGTGTGTGTATGTGCGCGTGCGTGTGTGTGTGCGTGTGCGTGTATGTGTGTATGTGTGTGTCGTGCGTGTGTGTATGTGTGTATATTGTGTGTGTGCTTCAGATAAAAGTAAGGAAGAAGATGAGGACATAAGAGAACAGAGGCTAACATTTTTTTTCCGGGAAATCTGTATGTGAACAGGCAAGTCCAGAGGAGTTATGGATTTATGCAGAAGCCGTGTGATGCTGAGTGGGTTGCTGTTCTCCGCTTCAGCATTTGCTATTGAAATCAATTCAGATCACTTTCCAAAGAGCTGTGTTTTCAGTTCCCGAAAATGCCATAGTTGTTGGTGTTCTGTTGACGTCAGCGAGACTGTCGAACGTCCGCTAGTTTACTCTTCTTGAATCTATATTTTTCTTTAAATCTTTTATTTTTCTTTGCCGTGTCGTTTGTTGCGGTTGTGGTTTTGGAGATTTTCTTTGAAACGGAGTAGGGGGTTCATTTTTTGCACTGGCTGTTGAATAGCTGGTCATTTTGTATCTACTGCTTAAAGTCCCCCCATCCCCATCCCCCACCCCCACCGCCCATGTTAGATGAGAGTATACCACTTAAAGCCCCCCACCCCTCCCCTCCGCTGTTAGATGGGAGTATACCAGGAACATCCTGTTTCCCTCGGTTGCGGTTTATGTCTGTCTGTTGAACTATTTCGTATTTTTCTTTATACCATCATAGAGATGACGTGGGCTTTTCCAGTGTATAAAAATTAATATAGTATTCTTAATTTCTGAAAAGGAGGTCATGAAAAAAAAAACCCTAACCGCACACTCACACGCGCACGCCTCTGTGTGTGAGTGTTGTGTGTGTGTGTGTGTGTGGTGTGTGTGTGTGTGTGTGTGTGTGTGTTGTGTGTGTGTGTGTGTGTGTGTGTGTGTGTGTGTGTGTTCAAATTCATTTAACGTCTTTTCACAAACTGTGATATTAGACAGGAGGGGGGGGGGGGGGGGGGAGTAGGTGGGTGTATGAGTGTCAGTGTGTGTGTGTGTGTGGTGTGTGTGTGTGTGTGTGTGTGTGTGTGTGTGTGTGTGTGTGTGTGTGTGTGTGTGTGTGTGTGTGTGTGGTGTGCACGCGCGCACACGCTTTGTCACTGACGCGTTGATTGGTGGGGTGTATTGGTTGCTGGCATGTTTTGTTCATTCGTTCGTTCTTTCATCCTTTCTTTCGGTGGCTTCTTGCTTAGTAAGTCAGTTGGCCCGCCCAGTGTGAATTTCAGAATGAATTTCGGATTTGTGCCGTTAAGTTTTCTTTGATGGGGTCTAAACTCGTAAGGACGTGTATATCATTCGTCAAGATTGATTCCTAAAAAAATAATCTCTTTTTTTTCTTGTCCGCTCTCTCATCTTGTGCATTTTCAGTGTTGGTTTCCAGTCGTTCAGACTGTCACTAAGCCTATAATGTTGATGTCCGCTGTCTCATCTTGTGTATTTTGATTTGTTTTGTTTTTACATGATATAGCGCTATACAAGTTCCATGTAGTAGTAGTAGTAGTGTAGTAGTAGTAGTAGTAGTAGTAGTAGTAGTAGTAGTATCATTATCATTATCATTATCATTATCATTATCATTATCATTATTATTATTTTCAATGTTGTTTTCCAGTCGTGAAGACTGTCACTAAGCCTATACCTTGATTCATCTTCGTCGTCGTCGAAAGCCTAGACAGCAACTACTGTTGTCTGTCATACAAGTGAAAATTCGTCGCGGTTCTGATTCTAGGGACTATAATTTTATCAATACATGTCAAAAGGGTAACTTTTGTTTTCTTGTTGCATTCATGAAGAACTAATTGTATTGTTTCCTTATTTTAGAAAGAGATTGAGAGAGAGAGAGGGGGGGGAGAGAGAGAGAGGAGAGAGCTTGGAGAGAGAGAGAAGAGAGAGAGGAGAGAGAGAGAGAGAGAGAGAGAGAGAGGAGAGAGAGAGAGAGAGAGAGAGAGAGAGAGAGAGAGAGGCAGAGCAGAGCAGAGCAGAGAAGAAAGAAAAAAAGACAATATATGTTTGTATGTTTGCGCGTGTGTGTGTTTGTATCCATGTCTGTGTGTACAGCAGACTGTGATTATATTTGCGTCTGGGTCTGTAATCAGTGATGATCAAGAGAAAGGGATTCGTTCCCTGCCAGAAAATTGCATTACAGGGTTTACTTAGTGGCTGTCTCGGGGCTGTTCGATTCCTGTTCCTTGTCTTCAGAAACAGAACAAATGTGAAAACCTGACCAAAAAAGCTTTCTGACGCTGCTCCAGAGAGAGAGAGAGAGAGAGAGAGAGAGAGAGAGAGAGGAGAGAGAGAGAGAGAGAGAGAGAGAGAGAGGGAGGGAGGGAGAGAGAGAGAGGGAGGGAGAGAGAGAGGGGGGGGCACAGAGGCACAGAAGAGAGGGGGAGAGAGAGAGAGAGAGAGAGAGAGAGGAGAGAGGGAGGGAGAGAGAGAGAGAGAGAGGAGATGGAGAGAGAGAGAGAGAGTGTGTGTGTGTGTGTGTGTGTGTGGTTAGCAGAAGGGTATTTTCTTTATTGCAATGATGGGAAGAATGATACAATGTGTTATCGTTAGTAGTAGTAGTAGTAGTAGTAGTAGTAGTAGTAGTAGTAGTAGTAGTAGTAGTAGTAGTAGTGGTGGTGGTGGTGGTGGTGGTGGTGGTGGTGGTGGTGGTAGTAGAAGTAGAAGTAGTCGTCATCGTCATAGTCGTCGTCGTCGTCGTCGTCGTAGTAGTAGTAGTAGTAGTAGTAGTAGCAGTAGCAGTAGCAGTAGCAGTAGTAGTAGTAGTAGTAGTAGCATCGTCATTATTGTTTCTGTTGCTGCTGCTGCTAGAGCCCAGCTGATACCTACGACGATATCAATCCATTCACCATGTAAGCCAGTTCAAAACAACCTAGGTCGGACAAAAATGGATGAGCCCTGTCTAGAAGAGATGTCGGTATTATCAGTGCTCCTCCATTACACTTGTTCTTCCAGTCATCCCGCAAGTGAGACCGACGCATGACATAATCAAATCAGCCCTATCACACTAAAGTCGGGTAGTAGTAAAGTCACCAAAATAGGAAAAAATGTTTGGGGTTTTTCTCGTTCTTCGGCTAGAAGCGCCCAGGTTCACCAACAACGGTCAGATTTTGCGTACGTGACCGTTTTTGCCCCACCGACCATGAAGGTAGCTGCATTCCGACTTCAGAAGTGTATGCTGAGTACGTCCATGTTTCTGTAACCCACTGAACGCTGACGTGAATTACGGGATCTTTTAACGTGCATGTTTTATCTTTTTATATGTATATATATTTATTTTATTTTATTTTATTTATTTATTTTATTTATTCTTTTATATCGAGGATAACAGAATAAGCAATCATGTGCTTTTTTTCATCCGGTCCCCGTGTGTATGCAGTTTTGTAAATATTGTCATCTGTTCCCACCGGCACACGATGGCCTACTCTTACGAAAAGCGGAACAGGATTTAACGTGTGCGCAAGGTGTTCTGCGTGCGTTCGCACACGGGGCCTCGGTTTAAAGTCCGAGAGTATACACGAAGGGAGCTGAATTAAGGTACTGGCAGATCTGCACTAGAAGTTGACCTATACCTGGGAGATCGTAAATATCCCCACCATTAATTCACCAGATGCCGCTGAGGTTCGAACCTACAACTTCATGAACCTATGGGATTGGATTCAGATAGTCTTAACCACTCAACTGTAGGGTCGGTCATGTATTCATTTTATTGTTTTCACTGAAAAGAGATACCATGTAATTATGAACTGTACATTATTATGTGAGCAGTGTACAGCAGCTCTGTTTGTCCTCTATGAATAAAGGAAGATGATGTGGGTGTGTCCGGTGATGTCACTACTAGGCCCCTTCAGAAAGACTGATCGTACCTTGACATTATTTTTTTGGCCATTTCTTTTGTCGTGTATTTACCTCTTTTTTGGTTTGTATCCCCGGTGATAGATAGCTATTTTTTTCATGAATCGATACGTTTCAGAAATGTTTTTAAATTCTATCGTTTTTAAAAAAAGGAATAAAAATAATGATATATGGAATTTATACAGCGCTACATGTTGCAACAACGAATCAAAACGCTGTAGCGTAGGTGGGTTAACAATTGGGCTGGGTCTGCTTGACGAAGGGCCATTCCACAAAAAATATGATAAAAAGAGCAAGCAAGAGAGACCAGAGGCAAGCTTGAAAGATCCCTACGCGTTCAAACCTTGACAGGGAAACAGATTCAATGATAAATGTTGAGGCTAGGAGGTCCTTGGAGTAAACATGAGTGCTAACTCCAGTCCCCCCCCCCTCCCCAATGTCTAATGTTCGAATGACCGAATGAAAAAGCATGTAATTCGTTATGTGTAACCCTTAAAAAAAATAAAGATTATGTATTTATTCATTCATTCTCTCTGTCTCTCTGTCTCTCTCTGTCTCTCTGTCTCTGTCTCTCTCTGGCTCGCTCCCTCTCTCACTCTCTCTCTCTCTCTCTCTCTCTCTCTCTCTCTCTCTCTCTCTCTCTCTCTCTCTCTCTCTCTCCCTCCCTCCCTCTCTCTCTCTCTCTCTCCTCTCCTCCCTCCCTCCCTCCCTCCCCCTCC
>JASPKP010002511.1:0-5000 GCA_030674155.1 Stramonita haemastoma
CCCCCCCTCACTGCCTAGTCCTCCTCCTCCCGGGGTTTCCCTCCGGGAAGAGCGGGGGGTGCGGGAGGGAGGGTTTCATTGTAGTTACCCCCCTGGGGGGGTCACTCGTGTTTAAGTTGGTGTTGTAAAATATGACCCAAAAAGTATCACCTACTGCTTAGAAGAATGGTGAGTTGTGTACAGTCTTGTTACCTTGTTTATTTTTTTTTCCACACACACTTAGACACACTTGCCTTTCCCACATAATATGTGGTAGACACACACACACACACACATACGTCGCCAAAAAAAACAACCAACAACGTTTTCTGTTACCAATCTAAACAAAAGGTAAAACTGACCAAACACCGTACACAACCCACTAAATCCATACTACCGAGAGACCTTTCCTCACAAGACCTGGTGGCCAGAAAGACGGAGAAATATGATAAGAAAAAAAAAACCTCAGGAACAAATACACACACACCTCCCTTGCCAAACTTCAAACAATAGAAACACACACACACAACACACATAACACACTGAAACTCCAACCACACAGTCTCAAAACTTCGCTCCCAAGTTTCTTTTCACAACACCACAGTTTAGAGACGTGCGAAATTTCTCTTCCAACCTCGAACAATCAATCCCAAGAATGGTAGGGTCTAAGTTAAACACCCCGTGGAAGGTAGAAGTAGTGGTATAAGTAGTAGGTAGCGGGGTGGTAAAGTAAAAGTAAAGTAAACACACAAGCAAACAAGACATTAGAGGCGAAGGGAACGAAGGAAGGAACGAATGAAGAAAAGAAATGGAGGAAACGGCAAGAAGAGAGTGAACGACGCCAAGAAGTAATCACGGTTCCTTTTCACCACTAGGCCTAGCTAGTGGGGTCTCACACGCTCTCCTAGCTTTGTTCTTGCTAAATGGGATTTTGCCTGGCACAATCTGTTCGGCTTGGTTGCTCCTCTTGAATGCTGGCAGTGCGGGGGGGCGAGGTTCGGGTGCTCTCAACTGCGGCTGCCAAGTGGGCCCCGTGGCGCTGGCCAGTTGACGACGACAGTCGCTTATCGGTCACCAAAAAACTGCAGCCGCTGCTGCTACCGCCGCCGATTGAGGGTTTAAATCCCCATGCCCCCCCCCCCCCCCCAAAAGTCCGGTTCCAGTCACCTGCCACAAAAAAATGGTGTAGGTTGTAGAGTGAGGGGTGTTAGATTGAGGTGTAGGTTTTTGGAAATGAAGTCCTGATTAATTAAAAAGTTTGGGGGGGTTGGGGGGGGGGATTTGACGGGCGAGTTTTGGTGTAATGTGGGTGGTGTGGTGGGTGGGTGTGGGTGGTGTGGTGGGTGTGTGTGGGTGTGGTGTGGTGTGGTTGGTGTGGGGTGTGGTGTGGTGTGGTGTGTGGTCTGTGTATGTGTGTGAGTGTATGTCTGTGTCTGTGTGTCTTGTGTAAATGGAGGTAATAGATAGACAGACCAGACAGACAGACAGACAACAGACAGACAGACAGACAGACAGAGAGATACATACATACATCCGTCCGTCCATCCATCCATCCATCCATCCATCCATCCATCCATCCACCACCCCCCCCCCCCACACCCCCACACCCCCCACACACACACCACATACACACAATACATACATACATACATACATACAACATACATACATACATACATACATACATACATACATACATACATACATACATACATACATACATACATACAACCACACACGTAGATACATACGTAGGTACATACATACCCCGTACATACATACGTAGGTACTAAGGTACATACAGAACAGACAGACAGACAGACAGACAGACAGACAACAGACAGACAGACAGACATCATAAAACACAATGCCTGTCATAGAACCTGGTATACTTTCTTTATGATGACTTTTTTATAATCAAAGACGATTGTTTTTTTTGTTCATTGTGTGTCTGTGTCTGTGCACGTGCATGCGTGACTACGTGTGTGTGTGTGTGTGTGTGTGTGTGTGTGTGTGTGTGTGTGTGTGTGTGTGTGTGTGTGTGTATGCTTGTGTGTGAGTGCTTGTGTGTATGTATGTATGCATGCGTGTGTATGTGTGCGCGTGTGTGTGTGGTGTGTGTGGTGCTGCGTGCGTGCGCGCGCTGCGTGCCACGCTTGTCCGTAAAAACCTTTAGCGCAGATCTCTTAAATGGACATTAGAGAGTCACTCTAGAAGTCAAATTAAGTCAGATTAGAAATTACATACAATCTATTTTGTGACTTGAACATACCAATAAAGAGTAACTTGTTGATAGAGGGAGTGGCTTTAATGTTTGCCTATAGACTGAGTTTGCTGTGATTATGCCAAGATCTCAAGATACTTGAACGGTGGCGAGTTTTGCATACCTTTTTTGGTCAAGGACTGATTTTTTTTAAAGGTAGTAAAATGTCGGCCATAATAATTCGAAAAAAAATTTGAAATTTCCCCTCTACAAGAATGTTTTCCTTTCAATTCTATGTCCTAAAAAAATAAGCTATTAATTTGGAATGATGTTTTAAAATGTGTTGCCAAAGAAAGATTCAAAATTTTAATTTGTTATGTATTAGAACTAAGAGTTCTCACCACAACTGGCTCAATAACTTTCACCAGTGCGGCTGTTTCTTTGTCCTTTAACTTCGTGCAGAATTAAAACAACAAAAATTAGTTTGCTCTGTTGTCGCTGCTGCGACTTCGTGCTGTTGCTGCCGCTACTGCTGCTGTTCTCGTTGCTGCTGCTGTTGCTATTGCTGCTGTTGCTGCTGCTTTATTGTTGTTCAGCTTGTTAGACCTTTTAAGGTTTATATATTTTTTAACCTAATGTCATCACAGACATTGTGTGCCGGTGGGAACAGATGATAAGATTTAGAAGGCTGCATACACACTGGGACTGGATGTAAAAATAAAAAAGCACATGAGTGCTTATACCATTATCCTCGTAAAAAGAATAAAATAAAATAAATAAAGAAACTTTCAGGTCACGTTCATTCTGGGTGTGTTTTTTTTTTTCTTGGCTGGGTCTGTTTGTTTGTTTTCTTTTTCTTTTTTTTGTTTCTTTTTTCTTTTAAACATTTTGTTTTCGGGTGTTTTGTTTCAGTCAATCTTTGCTTCCTTTCCTCTTGTGACCATTATTTTCAATAAAAAGCATTTGGATTCAGAGAATAAGGTTTGTCGCGAGCAAGTTTAACAAGGTTCCGGGTAAGTCTTATATAGCTAGTTTCCAAGTAGTTTAGGTTTCAATTTACTTTGATACTTTATCATAGCTCAGTTGTTTTATTTTAATATCACTATGCCTTTTTAAAAGGGCTGAAGCCAATACGACTGACTAATAGAATTCCCAACAGTGGCTCCTTTTGCGTTCACGGTACGTTTTATTGCGCACAGTGCGTGCGTGCGTGTGTGCGTGTGTGTGTATGTGTGTGTGTGCTTTCTGTATGTTCAAATTCATTTAACGTCTTTTCACAAATTTGTGATATTAGACGGAAGGGGGGGGGGGGAGAGTGGGTGTAATGTGTCAGAAAAAGAGGGTGTGGTTGGCAATGTATGGGATTAAAGAATTTCAGGGAGTCAATACTTGCTAAGTAAAAAAAATAAAAAAAAAAAAAAAACCTTTTTGTCACTAACCTATTGAACCTCAAAGCAAAACGGGAAATGCGTTCTAACAAACTCTAACAAAATCAGTAATTTCCAATGAAAAATAAAACTAAATAGTTACTTAAATTTTTACATAAGAAAACACAAAATCCCCCTCCCAAAAAAGAACGGGAATCCCAAAAATAACTGCGAAAAATCACTACAACACAACTCCTACCCCCACCCCCCAAAAACCAAACAAGATAAACAAAATAAGAATAACAAATACCCAGACCGGGAAAAAAAAAAAAACAAAAAAAAACAAAAAAAAAAAAACAAAAAAAAAATCCCCTTTTTCAAACAAACAAGAAAACAAACAAAAAAAACCAACAAAAACAAAAAACATCCATTGAGCATCTTTAGAGCCAAATCAACACAATAACGAACCAAAAAGGACTATGAATCACGATCTAAAAAAGTCATACATAATGACAGATTGTTAAAATACTGATGGGAATTTCCATCAAAACGGGAATATCCCCTTTTTTAACGCTGCATTTTAAACATGACTACTGTTATTTCTTTACCGCATATGCGGGGGATATGTGTGCTATTTGTGCGCGCGCGTGTTGAGAAAGAGAGATGAATCATTAAAAAACGTCCTTCCCCTAAATAGGAACAACAGTGGAGTGGGGTTTGGGTGAGTGTATGATGTGATTGCGTGCGGCGTGCGTGTTTGTGAGAGTGGGGTTGTGTGGGTGTTTTGGTGTCTGTCTGTCTGTGTGTGTGTGTGGTGGCCTTTGCATCGTGCGTGCGTCGTGCGGTGTGCGTGTGTGGTTGTGTGTGTTGTTTTTATGTGGTGTTTTTTTTTCTGTTATGCGTGTGCGCACAGCGCGCGCGCGTGTGGTATATCTTGTGGGGCGCGTGTTGTGTGTGGCACTGTCTGCCTGCTGTCTATCTGACAGTCTGGTTGTCCTTTTCCCTGCCCTCTGTGTCTCTGTAAAAAAACAGCGTAACTTGTGTGGTGCGCATTGCATTGTAGTTTTTGCATGAATATGTTTCTGTGCTTGTGTATAACTTGTTATACCGTCTTTGTGCAAAACCCCTTCAAATGGGGGCTACGGCATTTCTTGAATAAACATCGTTTTTTTGTTAAATGTGTCTCTGTGACTCTGTGTTTTGTTCATGCTGAGTGTGTGACTTCATGAATTTCATGTCTGTGCTCGGCAGAGTCCTTGTGTACCTCTTTCCCTTTTTTCTCTGTGCTTTTTTTTTGTGAGTCTTTAAAAGACATAATCACTCGTTATAGGCATTCATTTCAGGAGAGGGGGGAGGGGAGGGAGGGGAGGGAGGGGGGGGGGGATCTGTAAAACACGTACGACCAAACTTTTTTTGAAAACTTTGTCTGGGCTGTCATCTGGCTGTCTGTC
>JASPKP010002511.1:12500-20000 GCA_030674155.1 Stramonita haemastoma
GACAGGCACAGAAAGAACGAAAAAAAAGAAAGAAAGAAACAAACAAAGACAGACAAAACAACAACAAAAGCAAGACAACAGACAGCCCAACAGACAAACAACAGACAGACAGACAGAACAGACAGACAGACAGGTAGGTAGGTGGAGGTGGGTTTAAGGTAGGTGGTTAGGTAGGTAGGAAATTAAGCAAAAGGCAGGCAGGCAGATAGACAGGAATAAGAAAAAAGTTTAGATAGATAGATGATAGAAAAGACAACAGACAGCCCAGACGACAGACAACAACAGAAAATAAGATAGATAATAGATAGATAGATAGATAGATAGAAGATAGATAGATAGATAGAAAAGATAGATAATAGATAGATAGATAAGAAAGATAGATAGATAAGATAATAATAAAATCAAACAAAAAAAAAGAACAAATAGGAAAAAAACAGAAACAAACATAAACGGAAAACAGGAAAACCCTGCACAAAGAAAGAGCAATAAAGACTTCACAGAAAAAAGATAAAAAGAACGAAAGAAGCAAAGAAAAAAAAAGAGCAAAAAAAACTAAACACAGACATCTACCCACCCTGATTTTGACCACTAACCCCCCACCCCCACCCCCCACCCCCCCCCCCACCCCCCCTTCAACATCCCCCCCGCCCCCGCCCCCCCCCCCCCCCCCTAAAAAAAGAGAAAAAGAAAAAGAACAAGCAAGTGTGTTGATTCACTCCATTGGTTACCCCCCCAAACCCTGGCATAAGGAGCAAATCAATACCAATTTCATTTCCCAACAATAGTGGGCTGTGTTTTCCCTATTTTGTTCGCCACAAAAAAAATAACAAGAAAAAATACAAAAAGAAATAAGGATTTAGACATAAAAACAGACGACGACCAGGGCAACAACAACAGACAAACAACAACAGACGAAGAAAAGCATTGGTTTTCGAATGGGAACAGTAGGCCTGAGCAACAGACAGACAAACACAGAAAGACAACAAAACCCTTTGACAGACAGACACAGACACAGAAAGACAACTGAACAGACAACATACGAGACGATGACTGACCCCAACAGACTACACAGACTGACACAGACAGACAGACTGACACAGACAGACACCCCAGAAAGAAACAGAAAAACACAGAAAGCAACAGACACAGAAAGACAGACAAAAACAGCAGACAGACAGACAGATACAGACAAAAAAGACAAAAACACAGACAGACAGGCACAAAAAACAAACAGGCGCAGGGCAGACAGACAGACACAGACAGACAGACAGACAGAGAACAAAACAAACAGGCGCCCCTATTCCCTTTGTTTTGCATGCCCTTCTTTTTCTGGAACCATGTTTTCGCTTCCAAAGCTACCTTGTAGGTCCGGAGGGTAAAAATTTTTTTTGGTGACTGGAGAGAGAGAGAGAGAGAGAGAAGAGAGAGAGAGAGAGAGAGAGAAGAGAGAGAAGAGAGAGAGAAGAGAGAAGAAAAGAGTTTGGAGAAGAGAAGAGAGAGAGGGAGAGAGGGAAGAGAGAGAGAGAGAAGAGAGAGAGAGAGAGAGAGAGAGAAGGGAGAGAGAGAGAGAGAGAGAGAGAGAGAAAGAGAGAAAGAGAGAGAGAGAGAGAGGGGGGGGGGGGGAGAGAGAAAAGAGAAAGTAAGAGAGAGATTTTTATACCTTACTACTACTGCTACTACACATACTGCTGCTTCGCTGCTCTTCCTGCTGCTGCTGCTGCTGGCTGCTGCGCTGCTGGATGATATGATGATGATGGTTTTGCTGCTGCTGCCGGTTGTTTGGGTGGCTGCGGGCTGCTGTTGCGCTGCTGCCGCCCGCCACCAACCACCCCCACCCCACCACCCAACCCCTACTACAAATACAAAAACTAACTACCTACTACTACTAACTCTACTACTACTACTACTACTATGATTTATAGCTGCGAAGGTACACTAATTGCAACTGTTGCCAATTATTTACTGCCACCACTAATTTGTAGCAGGACTCACTTTTCTCCTCCTCCCCCTCCCCCTCCCCTTTCTTCTCCCCTCCCCCTTCTTCTTCTTCTTCTTTATCTTCATCTTCTTCCCCCCTCTTTCTTTTCTTCTTCTTCTTCTTCTTTGCAATTCTTCTTTTCTTCTTCTTCTTTCTTCTTCTTCTTTCTTCTTCTTTCTTTTCTTCTTCTTCTTCTTCTTTTTCTTCTTCTTCTTCTTCTTTCCTCTCTCCTCCTCCTCCTCCTCCCTCCTCCTCCTCCTCCTCCTCCTCCTCCTCCTCCTCCTCTTCCTCCTCCTCCTCCTCCTCCTCCTCCTCTTCTTCTTCTTCTTCTTCTTCTTCTTCTTCTCTTCTTCTTCTTCTTCTTCTTCTTCCTCTTCTTCTTCCTCTCCTTCTTCTTCTCCCTCCTCCTCCTCCTCCTTCTTCTCCTCCTCCTCCTCCTCCTGCTCCTCCTCCACCCCTTCTTCCTCCTCCTCCCCCCCTTCTTCTTCCTCCTCCTCCTCCTAAATTCCCTCTCCCCATATCTACACTCATCTCCCACCCCCTCAAATCGGGCTTGAACGATTGCACACACCACCATCCGTCCAGTCAATATTTGGTCATGCACTCTGTGTGTTGGCTGGTTGTCCCCCTTCCTCCCACGACACACAGTTCACGGTATTGCATCGTCTGTTGTTGATGTTGTCGTTGATGTTGTTGTTGATGCTGTTTGTTTTTTTGTGGGTCTTTTTGTTTTGATGTAGTTTGGTTGTTATGGTGGTCTGTTGTCATTGTAGTTGTTGTAGATTGTCTCCTGTTGTTTGTTGTTGTTGTTGATGAAGTTTTCTTTGATGGTGGTATGTTGTTTATGTTGTTGTAGTTGCTGTTGGTGATGGTAGTGCTTTTGCTGCTGCTGCTGATAGTACTACTAATATTACATTACAAAACACTACTACTACTACTACTACTACTACAACTACGACTGCTATTACAACAACTACCACTACCACTACCACTACTACTACTACTACTAACTACTTCTGCTGCTACTACTACTACTATTACTACTAGGTACTACTACTACTACTACTACTACTACTACTACACTACTATACCGTAAAATCCCTAGCATAAGCCCACCATCTAGCAAACGCCCACCCCCCACTTTGGGCCAAAAGTTGTGCACAGGGGTAACTACCTAGCAAACGCCCACCCTGCTTTTTTCAAAGAGACATATGCTCACTTTCACTAGGATTTGTGCAGACTGTTCTAAAAAGTCATCTTTTCCCCCTCCTTTATCTTTTCGTGTTTTCTTTTTTCTTAATCTTTGTCCCCTCTCCTCACTCCCACCCATCCCCAACAAAGTGACTTAAATTACGTCAGGCATTTTCCAATGACGTCTTTTTTTCTGTCAGTGAAATATCGGTACTTTGACGACGCTTCCCCCATGGCCCGAAGTTGGTTCTTGAATCTCTTTGTGCCATTTTTTGCAAAATGCCCAAGCCAGTCTTACACAGTATCTTTCAAATTAGAAGCCCTCCAGTATCTGGATAACTAAGCAGGTGGGAATATTTCGGAGTGTGCCCGTGAATTTTCTGTGGATAGGAAGAGGATCAGGGAACGGAGTGAAAACAGAGAATAGACTTGAACTGCAAAATGGAAATGACAAACAAAATCGGAAACTGTAAAAAGGACCAGCATTTAGATCTGAACATGTCGACCAAGGTGTGCTGCATTATCTGGAAGATGAAAGATCTGAAGGCAGGGTATTGCGAAACAAGGACCTACAACGGAAAGCGATGGAACTCGTTGGCCTTCTTTGCCTCAAAGTCCCTTTTCCTCTATTTTCCTTCACTTCTACTCACACGAACCCTAACTTACATGCTTTCGGGGATTGTATTCACTCAATTACAGGGTTGAGCACAAAAATTACTTTGTGCAAAGGGGTCTATCCCTAGCAAACGCCCACCCCCCCAATTTTGACCTAAATCAGTGCACAGGGGAAGGTGGGCGTATGCTAGGGATTTTACGGTACTACTAACTACTCACTACTACTACTAACTACTACTACTACTAACTACTATTTCTTCTGCTGCTGCTGCTACTACTACTACTACTGCTGCTACAGCTGCTGCTGATGATGAGGAGGAGGAGGAGGAGGAGGAGAAAGATGATGACGATGACGGCGATGACGACGACGACGATGATGATGATGACGACGACGACGATGACGATGACTTCAATAACGATGCTACTTTTTGTTATTGATAAAAGAGAAGCCGATCGACGTGCATTTGCTTTTTTTTTTTTTTTTTTTTTTGGCTCTCTAAAGATAAACTCTCCACATACACACCTATTGTTCTATTCGTTAGAAGAAACCAAAAGGGACTAACCCTCAAAAACCAATCCTTCAACGACAAAAAATACACTTTCGCAGGCAAAAAAAAAAAACAACAACAACAAAAACACCCATACACATCGACATAAAAAAATAACAGCAACAACAACAAAAAAATCCCTGGGTGACCGTTTTTTTTTTTGTCACCTAAACAATACCAACGCGGGGTCTACGGGGAGGGCAGTCCTAATTTCACGCAAACAAACCTGCCACGGACATAAATTCAGTACAATAGAATACACTAATTCAACCCTTCCGTTTTTTATCGCCTCCTCTAGGGGGGTACATATAACACACGGACGTCCCCTCCCCCCCCCCCCCCCCCCCCCCTTCTCACTACCGCGGTAAGAGAAAAGAATCCTCTCCACTCCTCCCTCCCTACCCACTGACTTAGCGGCACAAGTTCAAACACTCGGGTGGACAATTCACAAGCTGGTCAGTATAGGCTAGTACCGTACCGGCCCCTACCCCCTACAGACAGACCACAAGTAGACCATTGTGGTCACAGCGTATATAGATCCTGGCAATACTACTATACGGCCTGTAATGGTATGCCCTACTACTGGTACTACTAGTGCTGCTCTGCCACGACTGTTTTTTATTAAAGGCTCTGTCACACGGTGGTGTCAGGTAAAAAGGTAAAGGTGTCCCATAACCTATGTGGTCGTAGGGAAGTGATGAGGCATCAGAGACCTCAGCTTCTCTAGGGTCCAATCATATTGAGGACGGCGCCCATCTCCTCTCCCTCGCTGCTTTACCTTCCCTGACTCTAAAGAAGGGAGGTACCCATTTACAGCTGGGTGGACTGGGGGGGGGGGGGGGGGGGGTGTACTGAAGCCAGGGCGCGCAAACGGTCACCCATCCAACTGGTAACTATGCTCGATACTGCTTAACTGTAGCTTGGGGAGAGCGAGTGCTCTGACCACTTAGCTTTCCCGCTCCCCCTAGATCTATAACTTAGAAAGAAATTTTAAAATGGGTTGTCAAGTCAAACTATTGAACAGGCATAGACGTGAACGAAAGAGCAAGGGGCGTCCGGATGCTTAGGGGAAAAAAGATACGGATTGGAAACGCCATCACCACCACCCCTTTTTCCAAAAATCAAAATGCCACGCCAGATAAGAAAGAGAGACAAACACAAAGAGACGAAAAGAAAAGAGAACATTAATTTTCTACCACAAAACTTTTTTTTTCAGGCAAAACCATCTAATCTAGGAACAACTTCAGCATCTCTACAAGAAAACACCAAACTCTGGCTAATATTTCCTAATTCGTTTTCATAGGGAATGAAGTTTCTGTTTTTAAACATTGAAAAGCAGAAGCACAAAAACAAACTGTGTGGATCATAAAAAAAATTGGCCTGAACCTCGACACGAATGTAACGCAGCCCTTACTACCTTGTACACTCCTCTAAGAAAAGTACAAGAAGAGGGATATGAGAGGGGTAAGGGTAAGGGAGGAGGGACAAGGGGTGGCCAGGCCAGGTCAGGTCAGGTCAGGTCAATGAAGGGTCAGAGTTCTTCTAGTTATTGATTATCAACAAGGTGCGAGCTTAGTGTAAGTCATAATTCGAAGTGTGTGACTGTGTCCTTAGTTTGTAGCTGTTGCTGCTACTTTTTTGTAGTAGTAAATCTGTTGAAATACTTAGTTGTTAGCTGTTATTATTATTGTTGATGTTTCTCCTCCTCCTCCTCCTCCTCCTCCTCCTCCTCCCTCCTCCTCCTCCTCCTCCTTCTCCTTCTCCTCCCCCTCTGCCTCATCCTCACATGTCTCCTCCCACTCTTTGTTCTTCTCTTCTCCTTCTTCGTTGGTCCTGTTTTTCCTCTTCTATTTTTTTTTCTCGTCAGACTGCTTTTCTTCCTTTTTCTGCTTCTTCTCGTCGTCTCTCCTCTTTGCCCCCTCCTCCTCCTCCTCCTCTTCCTCCTCCTCCTCTTTCTCCTGCTCCTCCTCCTCCTCCTCCTCTTCCTTCCTTTCCTTCTTCCTCATCTCTATCTTCCTCTTCTCCTTTTCCTTTTCATTCTTCCTTTTCTTTGTCCATTGTCTAGCTTCACTTTAGGGTGTGAAGAGACTCATAGAATCACGGAATAATAATTTAATATAATATAATCTGTTTACTTCTTGGTATCTCTGACAGAGATCCAAATAACTAACAAGAGAGTCTTCTTCTTCTTCTTCTTCTTCTTCTTCTTCTTCTTCTTCTTCTTTCGTTCGTTTTATAGTTTCATCCGAGGGACTTTTGGGGAGAGTGGAGTCAGCACTTGTTAACTCTAAGGGAAGAATCCCCTCGAATTAATCAAATTTATCAAATTCTATGTCCCAACGACTCTTCAAAAAGTTAAGAGTCGTGTCGAGTCAAAGTCATGAGCTGGAATGGTATGGTCACGTTTACATAATTATCATGTAACCAGAATATTGAACAGTGTTGGGGTTTTCATTACCATGACAGTTAGCTGTGCGGGTAGATTAGTCATGGCAAAGCGTAAAGAGGAGGAGGAGGAGGAGGAGGAGGAGGAGGAGGAGGAGGAGGAGGAGGAGGAGGAGGAGGAGGAGGAGGAGGAGGAGGAGAAGAAGAAGAAGAAGAAGAAGAGGAAGAAGAAGAAGAGAAGAAGAAGAAGAAGAACAACAACAACAACAACAACAACAACAAAACAAGAACAACTACAACAAACAGAAGAAGAAGAAGAAGAAAGAAGAAGAAGAAGAAGAAGAAGAAGAAGAAGAAGAAGAAGAAAAAGAAGAAGAAGAATGCAAAGAAGAATGCAAAGAAGAAGAAGAAGAATGCAAAGAAGAAGAAGAAGAATGCAAAGAAGAAGAAGAAGAAGAATGCAAAGAAGAAGAAGAAGAGAAGAAGAAGAGAAGAAGAAGAAGAAGAAGAAGAAAAGAAGAAGAAGAAGAAGAAGAAGAAGAACAACAACAACAACAACAACAACAACAACAACAAGATCAAGAAGAACGAAAACAATAAGAACAAGAACAAGAAGAACAAGAAGATCAAGAAGAACAAAAAGATCAAGAAGAACAAGGAAAACAAGAACAAGAACAAGAAGATCAGGAAGAACAAGAAAAACAAGAACAAAACCAAAAAACAACAAGAACAAGAGCAAGAACAAGAACAAGAAGAAGAGCAACAACATAAATGCACAACTTC
>JASPKP010002512.1:7500-10000 GCA_030674155.1 Stramonita haemastoma
GTTTTTTTTTTTGTTATTGTTGTTGTTGTTCTTACACGGTCATTGGTGTGCAGAATTTAAGGAAGTTTTTGCCCTACCGCGAGGAAAGATATTGTAACGGTAAAGGTGTCCCATCACCTATGTGGTGGTAGGGGAGCGAGGTGTCAGAGACCTCAGCTTCTCTAGGGGGTCAGCATATTGAGGGCAAGCGCGCATCTCCTCTTCCTCGCTGCTTTACCTTCCATGACCCTAATGAGGGCAGGTACTCATTTACAGCTGGGTGAACTGGGGGGGACTGTACTGAAGTCAAGGTGCGCAAATGAACACCCATCCACTTGGTAACCACGCTCGATGTTGCTTAACCAAAAGATATTTTACATTAATATGGGTTTTTAAAAAATGTATATATATATATATATATATATATATATATATATATATATTATATATATATATATATATATATATATATATATATATATATATATAAGTGTTTAATAATCTGCTCTACCGTGCTTTACTGTTCTAAACAAAAACTTAATAGAAAAAAAAATTCTTTTTCACATAACTGTACATGTACACTCTTTGCCAAAATGTCATTAAAATTCTACATACAATGACTCTGTAACAAAAATAAAACATAACACACTTTTCGATGGGTAAAGAGAAGGCAAAGAAAAAGGCAGGGAAAACTATAGAAGAAAAAGTAAGAAAGAAATGAAGGTATGAACAAAGGAACAAAAGCAACCATAAGAAACAAATAAAAGAAAGAACAATACTAAGGAAAGAAAGAAGGTGCGAAAGAAAGAAAGTAAATCAGTACAGAAAATGAATGAGTCAATAAATCAATCAATGATTGAAAAATACAATCAGTCAAATAGTCAATAATCAAAAGAGTGAGCAGATCAACAAAATACTCAAATGAATGAGTGAATGAATGAAAAATGAATGATTGAATGAATGAAATGAATGAATGAATGAATGAATGAATGAATGAATGAATGAATGAATGAATGAATGTACGAATGAATGTACGAATGAATGTACGAATAAATGTACGAATGTACGAATGAATGAATGAATGAATGAATGAATGAATGAATGAATGAATGAATAAATGAATGAATGAATGAATGAATGAATGAAGGGAAAGGGACAACGAGACGAGGGGGAAGATAGAAAGAAAGAGACATAAACAGAACAACAAAAAAGAAAAAGAAAAACGAAAGGAAGAAAACTAGGAAGGAAGGAAGAAAGAACAAAAAAAAGAGAAAGACAGAAACAAATAACCCACCAAAAGAACAAAAAAAACCGAAAAAGAAAAGGGGCAGAACGAAAAGGACAAACAGATAAAAAGAAACATATAAACAAAACAAAATAATTAATTAATTATCAATTAATTATTTGTTAATTAACTTTCTAGTCGTTGGTTATGTGTTCAAAACAGATTATAAATGTTTTATCAAGGGCCAAAAAAGATTTTGTTACATATCAGAATAGGGGATTAGGAGCAGGTTTACTAGATGAGAATTCTGGCATCATGTGAGCGCCCACGCGCGCTCGCGCGCGCGCGCGTATATGTGTGTGTGTGACTTCTAAGCATGTTTCTGTTTCTTCCTGGATCCTGTTGGCTGGCTGCCTACCTTTTTGTTTGTCTGTTTATCTATCTGAATGGAAAGTCTAGAAGCATAAATGAATTGTTTACACAAACCCTTTTTAATCACTCCCACGTCCTGTTTCATAAGTTTTTTTCCTGTCTTTTTTTTGTTTGTTTGTTTGTTTTGTTTGTTTGTTTGTTTGTTTGAATTCGTTCTTTTTGTTGTCCTTTATTTTTCTGTTCATATTTCTGTCTTCTTTCCCTCTTTCCTTAATGCTTTCTTTTGTTTATTGAAACTTAACGTTGGTTTATAAATTGGCTCCAGTCGTGTTATGGAGTCATTTTTCTTTCTCTCTTCTTCTTTTCCATAATTTTTTGCTATATTTTCCCTATTTCTTACTTTCTTTTCTTCTATTTCTATCCCTTTTCTTTTCTTTCAGATTTTCTTTTCTTTTTAATCTTCCTTTCTCCCTTTTTTTTCTTGTTTCTGTTCCTTTGGGTTTTTCTTTTCTCTGCATGTTCTTTCTTTCTGGCGGGTGTTTTTTGTTTGTTTGTTTTTTTTGGGGGGTTGGCTGTTGTTATCGGCTCTTACATCTCAAAGAAATCTTGGTGATTGAGCACGTAACCTCTTTTCTCCTCACGTGTCAATGAAACGATCACCATCAATAATACATAAGCTGTCATTGATCTCCAGACCAGGGTAAAACTTCTCCCTCCCAACCCCCCATCCACCCCATCCACCCCACCCCACCCTCTCTTCCCCCACCCACCACCACCACCACCAACTCCCATCACCTCGCCCCCACACCCACCCCCCAATCCACCAGCCTCTCAGTCAGTGCCTACCCCTTCCTATTTTGAGGACTTTTCAATACAATGGACGACCACTTAAGGACGAATATGTCATCAAAAGTTAGGTAAGGT
>JASPKP010002512.1:20000-22914 GCA_030674155.1 Stramonita haemastoma
AGCGGTTCAAAAAAAAATCTTTAAACCTCGAGCTATTTGCTTTTAAATTTGTCCTCATATCATCAATGAAATTGTTTTTTGATCCCGAAAAGCAGTCAAAAGGTATTTTGCAGGATTTACCAATGCTCTTGTGAATTGCAAGATAGTACCCTAACAAGCGCTTGTCTAGGTTTTCGTCAAAATGAATGTTGAGTTTGAATTCTGTTGAATGTCCTCATAAAAAGGCATTTTACTAACAAAGTATGCTTTCATTTCTTTCGTGTCTATGCATCCTGGGCATGCAGTATTAGGGGAAAAACGATTTTGTGTACTTTAACTGCAATACATCCATCCTAAATTGTGCCATAAACATTCTGTATCCTTCGACATTCCCCAATTTAAGCATCGTTTTGGGTTTCTTTGGGTTTTGGGTGTGTTTTTTTTTTACAGTAAATTATTGTAAATTTACTATATAATTGAAAAACCGAGGTTTAGAAACCATGTTGTTTGTGTTGTCACAGAAATTACTGTGTGTCTCTCCTTAGCTCTTTCATGAAAACGTTGTGGGGGCACATCCAACACCGCTGTTTCCCCAAAAACCCTTGTCACAGAACCATTTTAGTGGGGTTTCCAATACTGGCTTCCCTTTATAACTAATAATTTTATGCTTTTCTTTTTTTTTTTTTTTTAGAATATCCTTTTCTTTCCCCTTTTAAAGATTGTCGCCGCACTTAAACACCTCTAATAGCTAAAACCCCTAATGGGAAGCCCCAGTTCGCCTGGCAACTCACTGGTTGTTTTTTTTTAAACATACAAAAAATTTTTTAAAAAGCATGAATGTGGAGAGGGAGAGAGAGAGAGAGAGAGAAGAAAGAGGGGGGGGAAGAAAAGGGAGAGGGGGGGAGAGAGAGAGGGAGAGAGGGAGAGGGAAAGAAGCGACGGGAAACAACGGACAGGACAGAGACAACAGGACAGACAGACGACGACAGAGACAAACGAGACAGACGAAGACAGACAGACAGCAGAAAGGGAAAAAAGATGGGGAGGGAGAAAGAGAAAGAGAAAGAGAGCAGGAGAGGGGTGGACAGACGACAGAGCAGACAGACAACAAACATAGACACCAGAGAGACACACGACGACACAAACACAAAGACACAAGGGGCAGAAGGACAGACAGAGACAGACGCGAGACAGAGAGAAACAGCGAAAAGACAGAGACGAGACGAGAGGAACAAGGATAAGCATTTTTGGGCTATGGAAGGGTGTCAATGTATTCAGTCGTAAATGGTGGTTTCTTTCATGAACCCCCTGCCATGTGTGTCATTACAGTCCCCGCTCTCACGGCAAATGTTATTTCCCCCCTTTTACGCCCCCTCCCCCTAGCCCAAATTAAACCAAAATTTGGGGGGAAAAAAAACCTTGGAAAACCACGTTTAGGTCAAAAAAGATGGAAAGTATATGGTTTTTCTGTTTTTCTTAAAAGCAATTCATTTTTTCCCAAAAGGGGGGATTATGTTGTACAAAAAACACAGAAAGAATACACTTTTTTTTTTCCCCTTGGCAGGCCCACTTTACCATAAAAGGTTTGGGTATGCGACCGTTTTTTTTTTTTTCCCTTTGGGGGAGCCGCATTTGTTTTTAGGAAGGCGAAAAAGATTATTCAAACTTTATCGTGCTTTTCAAAGAAATTTCAAAACTTATTCTCAAAAAAAGCCCCACAGGAAATTTTTATTTTTTTAATTTTGGGTGTAGTGTTTTTTTTTATGAAAATAGGTTCTGCACCAAAAATTTTAGTTTTAACTTAGATCCATCCTCTCTGTCTCTGTCTTCTCGTCTCTGTCTCTTCTGTCTCTCTCTTCCCTTTTCTTCTTTCTCTGTTTCTGTCTGTCTTCTCTCTGCTTTTCTGGCTTTCTCTCTGTTTGTCCTCTCTTCTCTGTCTTGTCTCTCTCTCTTTTCTCTCCCTCTCTTCCCTCTCTCCTCTTTTATTTCATCTCACTTTTCTATCTATCTGTCACCTATCTATCTACCTATTTATTCATCTATCTCTTTCCCCCTCTTCGTGTAACCCAAACCTTATATTCAGATACCAAAACCCAAGTTGGGGGTTTTTTGGGGAGGTTGACTTGGCTTGGGAAAAGGGGGGGTAATCAGGGATGGGGAAGGCGGGCATTTGCCCCGACCATGGCCACAACAAAATACGGGGTAGAAAGCCCTGACAGGAAAAAAGGGGGGGGGGGGGAACATCCAAAGGCTTGAAAACCCCCCAAAGAGGGGAGAGAACAGAGAGTCGTGGCAAGAAATAGAGACAGACGACAGCAGACAGACAGAAGACAGACAGAAGACGACAGACAGAAAACATTGAAGAAAAAAAAGACATTTAATTTTGACCAAAGATAGAAAAAGGAACAAAAGACAGCGCACAGAGAGACAGACAGACAGACAGGAAACATGCAAAGACAGCAAATAACAAAGACGCAAAAACAGAAACGGCAGACAGACGACAGACGAGACGCAGGGAATAGAGGACAACAGACAGAAGAAAAAAAGAGAAAAAGAGACACAGACAAAGGCAGACACAAGAGACCACAACAGACAAAAAAGGGAAGCTACAGTGCACTGGCATTACAAACAAAAAGAGGATCTTTTTTCACATATCGACTTGCTACACCTCAAAACTGTCTTGAAAAAATAAACTGACAAAAGAAGAAGATTTTTTTTAAGTTATTTTTTATTTCTAGGGTAAGGATAAGCCTACGCACCTTTTCTTAAACCCCTTTTTTTTGAAAAAATTTTTTTTTTAAAATTTTGTCAATTTTTCCCCTTCTCACCACACCAAAGGCTTCTCTTCCAAAGTGGGAAAATACTTTTTGTGGCGGGGGTTTTGGGCCCCGTTCGACACGGCACCCGGGGTTTTGTTCACCGAATGAGTTTTGGG
>JASPKP010002513.1:0-10000 GCA_030674155.1 Stramonita haemastoma
GTGTTTTTTTCTTTCTATGCAAAGAGAAGGGATGTGGTTTCGGTTGTTTTTTTTCCTGCGTGACCACACTGTTTGTTGATACTATACAAAAATGCATAAAACCAATGAGTGACAAATGTTTCTCTCTCTCTCTCTCTCCTCTCCTCTCTCTCTCTCTCTCTCCTCTCTCTCTCTCTCTCTCTCTCTCTCTCTCTCTCTCTCTTCTCTCTCTCTCTCTCTCCTCTCTCTCTTTTTTTTTTTTTTTTGAAGTGGTTGTGATTGCCTTGCTGTGTGTATGAAATGAGTCTTCATAAATGATTGCATGTGTACAGTGATATTACCAAGTATAACCGGTGCTTGAAGCGACGTGTGAAAACTGCAAAAACAATGAAAGTGGTTGACAGAATAAATGACATAATCTTTTCCAAGTTGTGTGTTTCAGAAATTCATTGTGCCATTTGCTGGTTTCTTTTTCTTGTTTTTATCTGTCGAGTATATATATATATATATATATATATATATATATATATATATATATATATATATATATATATATATATATATGTGTGTGTGACGCTCCACCACATAATGAGACGGAGTGCACATGAGGTCAATTTTTAGTTATTAACATGTTATTAATGTGCAATAAAGTGGCTATCAAATACAAAAAACAGATTGAAAATCGGACAATTCTGTGCAACATTATTACAAATTGAAATGATAGACTGCAAGATGAGACAAAATGAGAAACGGGCAAGTTTATTTTAGTAACAGGTTGTCAGAATGAGTGCTTTGGTATTTTCAAAACACATTTAAAAGCAAAAGGAATAAAAATTATACCTTGATATTTCATTATAAGGTAAATAAACAGATCTAGTTTAATAATCAATCAAAGTCACAAAATTGACAACTTGACCCCCACCTGCCTTTAAAGGCTCCTAGCGCAAAATTGGGTAATGTGCTAAGCGACTCATTTCGTGGTGGAGCGCCACATATGTCTTTGTCTGTCTGTCTGAATCTCTCTCTGTCTCTTGTCTGTCTGTCAGTCTGTCTGTCTTTCTCGCTCTGTCTCTGTCTGTCTCTCTGTCTCTGTCTCTCTCTCTCTCTCTCTCTCTCTCTCTCTCTCTCTCTCTCTCTCTCTTCTGTCTCTCTCTCTCTCTCTGTCTGTCTGTCTGTCTGTCTCTCTCTCTCTCTCTCTCTCTCTCTTGACTGAACTCGTGTTCACAGTCGCAGCAAGACGTGTGTCTGCACGCTCTCTGCTTTTAATGAAGTTTTTTGTTAATTAAGCAGGATTGGTAATTACCAGAGACTGCTTGATGGTACCATCAAGATGCCAACAACAGCAGTAACCCACAGGCAAAAAATTGGGCTGTTCTATAGCCTTGCTGTGGAAATATCTGCAGAAGAAAGAAAACAACAAGATAGAAACAAGCCACTAGCCCAGTCATGTTCAGTGACAACAGAAGTGAGAGCCTGCTGCATTATTATAAGCGTCTCTGCACTTTACTGTCTTTTCTTTTTTCTGCTCTTGTTGAGTGGAGATGTTGAACTTAACCCTGGACCCGGAGATGATACACACGAAACAACCTACAACGACCGCAACTACTTCACCAGCTTTATGCAACAAGTTCAAATGTTACTGGACAGCAAATTTTCCGACTTTACAAACTTTCTCCACACCCACGCTGAAGAAGTTTGCCATAAAGTGGATGAAAAGCTGGCAAAGCTGGAAAGCTCTTTTGATCGTTTGGCTTCAGACCTGAACTCTCTTCAAGAACGTATTCGAGAAAACAGGGACGACATCTACGAAATAAAACAAAACCAAAGCTTCTTTTACGAACGGATGAACCAGATGGAACAAGAACTAGAGGAACTGCAGAAGGATTCCCGACAGTGCACCTTGAAACTGTTTGGTGTCAGAGAACAAAACTTTGAAAATGTGCAGAAGAGTTCCCAGATAGTTGTCCACCTACTCAACAAGTTCTCGGCATCACGCACATGGCACGAATCCGACATCGAAAGATGCTATCGTGTGGGAGCTCGCCGAACACACAGAGACTCCCCACGGCCATTGATTGTCCACATACACCGGTGGGGTGACAAAATGGAAATCCTCACCAACAAGGACCTGAGAGATCTCCTCCGGAAAGAAAACATCAGGATCTCTGCAGATCTGACTGTCCGTCAACGTGAGGAAGTAGAGCACTATCGCCAGCAGGGCAAAACTGCCTACTTCAAAGCAGGCCGACTGCAAGTGGAAGATCGACATCAACGGCCTGTTACGTACAACGGAAACCGCAAGAAGGATCAGCGCACTTACCACCACGTGACTGGAGAGGAGCCGAACACAAGACACCAGAGAGATGGATACGGCTTCCATGAAGAGTCAGCGCCACTTAGAGACAAACACAGGGAGGAAGAACGCTGTTCATCCCTCCGAGGTAAAAGGAGAAACCGGAGGCAGACAGAAGTCCACAGAAGACGTGACACTTTCCCGAGGTCTCCTGCCTATCAGACTTCAAGATCCCTCCCTCTGGGAACTCCGGGGTCACACCCTGCGGCATTACCCATCACTCCTGGTTCACGTGCTTACAGTGAGAAGTGGGCAAATGCTCCTAGGACCTCTGAAAGGTCAGTGGAAAACCCAGACCCATCTGTCTCCCCCACCTGGAAGAACACCAAGGAAACCACCAGGGATCAGTGGCCAAGACTGTCGCCTAGGGAAACAGAGCTGGTCAGCCCTCCGCTCCATGAAGCAGTGTGTGAGGAGCTCAGTGCTCAGCCCTGTCCTGCTGTGCTGAATCCTGCTGGCCCTGACCCTGCTCTCTCTTCAGCACCTAAGAAAGGAGAAGAAAGGGAGAAAGATGTGACAGCCGATGACGAACATGCTGTGCAAGGACAGAAAGACAAAACATCAGTGACAGCGACCATTTCCTCCCTTCCCGCCTCCTCACAGGGAAGGTTGTTTAACCCGGGTACGGTCACACCGCAAAATGCAGAGCAGCACACCAATTTTTTTCTATGTTTGCGTGTAAGTTTTGATCTGTGTATACTCAGTAGCTCTACTGCAGGTGATGGAAGTGGTTACTATATACTGAAAACTGTGGAGTATATTGTTTTCTATTTGCCACCTTTCATTGTTCAGCTGACATATATGTACGCCAAGAACCTATTGATTCAGAACACATGCCTATTGTGTTATGATGCATGTATGGAAACGTACTTTACCTTGGTACCCAACAAAATATCAGTGACATTTTGTTTGAATTCATATACGTCAAAACTATAGATGTACATAACAAAAACTATGCAGCTTCTTCTGAGCAATATCACCAGTGTTCACTTGTCATAGTGCTTTAGAAACAGAACTTTATTTTCTCTTTTGTTGCAATGTTCGAAGTGACTTATAAGAGGTGTTTATTCTATAAACGTATAGCATGTATTCTCTCCTAACATCATTGGAAAGTTATAAGCAAGACAACATATGTGTCCATGATCTTTTTAGGTATGATAGCAACAGACGCCGCTAATGTCATTTTGAAAGCTAATATTGTTTTCTTTGTGTTACTGATAATCTTTCATTCAAATATGTATAACACAATGCTACATCCATTCACACCTGATTGACCGTGGAATTGTGACGGTTGTATGGCCTATACAATTAAATTCTTGAGTCTTGAGTCTTGAGTCTTGAGTCCTCTCTCTCTCTCTCTCTCTCTCTCTCTCTCTCTCTCTCTCTCTCTCTCCTCTCTCCTCTCTCTCTCTCTCTCTCTCTCTCAAACTCTCTCTCTCACACACACACCCCTCTCTCTCTCTCTCTCTCTCTCTCTCTCTCTCTCTCTCTCTCTCTCTCTCTCTCTCTCTCTCTCTCTCTCTCTCTCTCTCTCTCTTCCTCTCTCTAGCCATGTTGATCACCGTCTCTCAAATTCTCTAAAATGTCTACTTTTCTATTCCTTCATTTTCTCCCTCTTCTTATTTTGAGTTGAAAATTGCAATCTTAACTATTTCATCATATCCTATCTCACACAAATTTACTACGGCTGTTGAGTTTGAACTTGAGGCAAGTGTTCCAGTGCAAATTTGCAAATGGAACTGGGTGACAGCTCTGATTATAGCCTTTCTGATCAGTCCCCTCCCTCAGTTCACCAGAACCCCCCCACCCCCCTTGAGATTCAATCATACAATCACATACACCCACAGGGATGGGAAACAAACACTATCCACTCAGCTGTGGTGTTTTTGTAAAGAAAACAGCCAAAAACACACTTATCCACTCAGCTGTGGTGTTTTTGTAAAGAAAACAGCCAAACACACACTTATCCACTCAGCTGTGGTGTTTTTGTAAAGAAAACAGCCAAACAAACACTATCCACTCAGCTGTGCTGTGTCTGTGTAAAGAAAACAGCCAAACAAACACTATCCACTCAGCTGTGGTGTGTCTTTGGGTAAAGAAAACAGCCAAACAAACACTATCCACTCAGCTGTGCTGTGTTTTTGTGTAAAGAAAACAGCCAAACAAACACTATCCACTCAGCTGTGGTGATTTTGTACAGAAAACAGCCAAACAAACACTATCCACTCAGCTGTGGTGTTTTTTGTAAAGAAAACAGCAAAACAAACACTATCCACTCAGCTGTGGTGTGTTTGTAAAGAAAACAGCAAAACAAACACTTATCCACTCAGCTGTGCTGTGTTTATAAAGAAAATATCAAAACAAACACTACCCACTGAGCTGTGCTGTTTTGGGTAAAGAAAACAGCCAAACAAACAATATCCACTCAGCTGTGGTGTATTTTTTGTAGAGGAAACAGCTATACAAACACTATCCATTCAGGTGTGGTGTTTGTAAAAACAGCATACCTAACTGTGAAGAACATAGATCTAGCCTTCAAGTGGAATGTCCAACTCCCCAACACAACTCACTCACTACCAGGCCCAAAATCTGAAACTATAGAGGAAACCATGACTACTAAACAAAATTGTTAAGGAAACTGACTGGCAACTTGCTGTTGTTGTTGTTGTTGTTGTTGTTCCCCAGCTGAACACTCTGGGGGGTCACCCAGAATGTGCCCTCTGACTCACTAACCCTACCTGGGAATCACTGTGAGATTGAAACTGCACACTGAATGAGAAGTTTGCCTGCATGACTATTTTCAAGTACCTCGCCATATAGACAGCCATACTCCGACTTCAGAGGATTATTCTCCTTTGAAGGAGAGTGCAGGTTGTTCTGTTAAGAGCTTGTTATGGCTGAAGGCAATCTCAACACAACATTTTACAACATCACAACATTTTAATGTAGGCCTTGGCAATGAGCTGACATCAATAACTGACACAACTTTTGGCCTAGGCCGAGGCTACTTGCTGAGGGAAGACAGTAGCAGACTTCATCATAAGACATGGCTGAGGATACTCCTCTCACCAGCATGGCTGGGAACACGCTGGTTTGATTGTGTTAAGGTCCCAGCGGAAGTATCCCAGTTTGAACTGAACCACTGACCAACCATTCCCACCTAGTGACTGGGACCACCAAAGACACCTGTTTCAAAAAGCTCAGACATCCCCAAAGTCAGAATGCGGCTAGCTTGATGGTAGGTAGAACCGTTGCCTTCACAAAATTTCACCATTTCTGAACCAGAAAATTCTAGAACAAAAATAAATAGTCTCATCCAAGGACTTTAAAGGGGAGTGGAATCGGCACTGATGTTTAACTCCAGAGGAAAAATCCTCTTGAATGAGATTCGAACCTGGGTCAGCAGATCACAAGCGCATCACTCTGGCCACCAGGCTATCCCGTCCCCCCTGTGTGGTGCCCATTGACCCCTCAGGGGGTTCAGAAGAACGGCTGACTTCTCAAGTTCAGAAGAATGGCTGACTACTCAAGTTCAGAAGAATGGCTGACTACTCAAGTTCAGAAGAATGGCTGACTACTCAAGTTCAGAAGAATGGCTGACTACTCAAGTTCAGAAGAATGGCTGACTACTCAAGTTCAGAAGAACGGTTTGACTAGTCTGGAGAACTATGACGGCTGCTACAGCCACGTGGACAGAGCGCTTGTCTTCCATCCCTGCGGGTCCGTGAAGTCGTTTAGTTCGAATCTCGGCAGCGGGGATTGGTGAGATGTTGTGCGTGCGTGCGTGCGTTCCCCAGCTTAACACTCTGGGGGGTCACCCAGAATGTGCACCCTGACTCACTCATCCCACCCACCTGGGAATCACTGTGAGACTGAAACTGCACACTGAATGAGAAGTTTGCGTGTATTGCTGTGTTTCTTTTAAAGTACCTCACCATATAGGCAGCCGTACTCTGACTTCCAGAGGAATTTGGTGAGATAAGGGTGGGGATCTTCACCATCTCCCGCGTCAACGTAAAGAGCAGACCTGCCAGTGCCTTGTAGGCCTCCTATACATACGCATTTCAACTCAAGTCAAGTCAACTCAACTCAACTGTCTCCATAAACATGCAGACGATTTAAAAATGAAAATCCAGAAATTGATGTTAGTGGTTGGGTGTGGGCTATGGAAGTATAAGCATACCCAGCATGCACCCTATAGCTGGAGAGAGATAGGCTCTGCTATGTTCACCTTACCCAAGAGACCCTGCCTGAAAAATTCAGCGCCGTTATACATGTATATGTCGTACTCAATCTGTACAATTTGGGCATTGTATACAATGCCCAACATTTCATGCTCATTGTCTTCAGTGGGCAATACATTTTGCACATTATACACAATGAGCAAAACAGTTACACACTGTATATAATGAGCAATACCGTAAAGTTGCTCATTGTATACAATGCGCACAGAGTGAGCAAATCCATAAAATTAACATTGATTCAGATTCTTTAGTGCTATTTGTCTATTGTAAAAATATTCACAAGAAAACATAGGAAAATGTTTTGGTGTTGGCTCATTCATGCAGTTAGTAAAATACACATTAAATCTTGTCAATACACATGAATGCACACACCCTTAAAAGCACAGCATGCCTACACTCATATTCACCTTCACACACCATTTGCGAAAGCACACAAGCACCCCCCCCCCCCCCCCACACACACACACACACACTCTCCCCAAAAGTCCTTGGGATGAGACTTTAAACCGAGGCCCCGTGTGCGAACGCACGCAGAACATCTTGCGCACACGTTAAATCCTGTTCCGCTTTTCGTAAGAGTAGGCCATCGTGTGCCGGTGGGAACAGATGACATTTACAAAACTGCATACACACGGGGACTGGATGTAAAAAAGCACAAAAGTGCTTATTCCATTATCCTCGATATAAAAGAATAAATCAAATCAAATCAAACCCACACACACACACATACACCACACGCCCCCCCCCCCCCCCCCCCCCCCAATTAAACATGTTTCATGTTTAATTGACATGTCTCAATTGTAAATGTTCTTGCACTTTGCATTTCTCGGGTGGCAATGAGAAGTGCACTGTAGCCAAGCCTTGTGACACTTGCACTTGTTTGTAGAACAGAGAGAGAGAGAGAGAGAGAGAGAGAGAGAGAGAGAGAGAGAGAGAGAGAGAGAGAGACAGACAGACAGACAGACAGACAGACAGACAGACAGACAGACAGACAGACAGACAGACAGACAGACAGACAGACAGACAGAGAACGAATGAATGAATGAACGGATGAACGAATGAATGGATGATTGAATGATCTTGAAACCATAAGAATAAAGATTTCAGACCAAGCCTAGTCTTAGTTAGCAGTCTGTACTTGTAAAGATGCATGCACCATGAAATAATTAAAACTTTAGGGGGGGGGGGGGGGGGGAACAACACTAAAGAGAGAGAGAGAGAGAGAGAGAGAGAGAGAGAGAGAGAGAGAGAGAGAGAGAGAGAGAGAGAGAGAGACAGACAGACAGACAGACAGACAGACAGACAGACAGACAGACAGACAGACAGACAGACAGAGACAGACAGACACTGAGACAGACAGATCGACTAAGAGAGACAGACTGATAGTCACAAGCAGACAGACAGACAGACAGACAGACCCACAACCCACCTACCGACCCACAACCCACCCACCGACAGACAGACAGACACACAGACACACAGACAGACTGATAGACACACAGACAGACAGAACAGAACAATGAACAATGAGCCTTGAACAAAACAGACAGAACGATGAACAATGAGCATTGTACAAAATTTATTATTGTTAAAGCTTTACAACCAATTTAGCAGTGCATCAATAGACAAATGGCACTAAAGAATCTGAACCAATGTTAATTTCATGGACTTGCTTACTGTGCGCATTGTATACAATGAGCAACTTTACAATATTGCTCATTATATACAGTGTGTAACTGTTTTGCTCATTGTGTATAATGTGCAAAATGTATTGCGCACTGTAGACACTGAGCATGAAATGTTGTGCATTGTATACAATGCACAAATTGTACAGATTGAGTACGACACACACACACACACACACACACACACACATATATATATATATATAATATATATATATATATATATATATATATATATATATATATATATATATATATATATATATATATATATATATAAGTGAAGTAAAGGGAAGAAAAGGAGATCCCTCTCGAACCCTCCTGACACTAAGCCTTTTTTTTCTTTCAGTAGGATTATAGTCCTTTCCAGCAGAAGCTGATATCAGGACTTGCAGCTGCGAGCCAGAAAGTCGGAGGTCCCACGCTCCCGCAAGCTCTCCCACCTCAGCACCTCGGGCCACCCCAAAAATGTTATAATTTGTAGAAATTGAAGAAGCAACAAGTGAACAAGACACTAAGCCAACCTTCTCACAGTCCCTAAATGGGAAATCTGCACAGTGACGTAATCCAGTCCAATCCAATCATGCTGCTTATAGCCAGCCCCAACGACCACACAAGCCTTCCAGCCCCTAAATCGGAAATCTCTGCTGGCACGTTAATTTCATCACAACAACAACAACAACAACACAGGCCATAGTCTATCGGGACTTTCACCTCGTAAAAAGATGTAACTAGAAATCCAGATGACAAGAGTCGAGTTTCTGGCGGGGGAAAAAGGCAGGAGAATGAACCAAGAATGCAGAAAACAGACGAAGAGGAATGACAGGAAGCAAAGAAACAAGGCAGAGGCAGAGAGAGGGACAGAGAAGAGGACATTTCTAGCACAGAACCTCCACAAGGTGGGGATACTATGCAGCCTATACTGAAAGGCCCATCGTATCCCACAAGAGAGGAGAGGGGGGGGGGGGGGGGGGGGGGGGGGGGGTTGCAGCGCCCAGGGACTTTGATACAATAACAGCAACAACAACAATCGTTAACAACAAAGGTCAGTTTTTATCATTGCCCATGGGAAGGAGCAGCTGGCTGTAGGCTGGCCTTTGTGTGTGTGAGAAACGGACATAAGGCACTAGGCCTACTACTAGGCCTAGTATAGTATAGGCCCTATAGTGGACACAAACTAAAAGTGAATGAGATTAGGATCTTGAGGATGCCAACACACACTGTGCTGTGTCAGAGCCTTGGCCACGCCCCTCTGACTGATGAGCTTGACCAGTCGGTCGACCAATCAACTGCTGGACAAAGGCTTCTGGCGTTTACATAGTATGCCTAACATTGGTGGAGCTACTGACTGGTTTCTCCGGTAACCGGGGACTGAAGATTAACCATTGAGTTGACCTTGTTGTTGAAAGACATGGCACTTGACTGGTACTTTCAATCCCCAGCACGTGTTAACCTTCCCCATACGCTCTGGGTGTGTGTACACCCAGACCCCTATATTTTGCTCTGTAACTCAAAAACTATCAAACCTACAGCCTTGAAATTTCATGACTTTGTCAATAAACATCTGATCTACACTTACACAAAAAATGGTTTGTTTGTGTTAATTAGAAATGCGCTTAATTAGCATTTAAACTCCCAGTACGTCCTGGGTATGCACACACCCATACGCTGAAAGAAGGGTTACTCATTACATCAGAATGACATCACTACCTTGTGGACTCCCTACATCGTGGTTGCTA